>ML399630.1:0-24552 GCA_005239525.1 Nicotiana knightiana | reverse complement strand
CCCCCCCCCCCCCCACCCCGTCTATTTATTTCTACAATTTTACATGCACCAAAATCTTGCTGTCACCTCATAGTCGAATTGTTTTATTTCATCTTTCCTGAACCGAGGGTCTATCGGAAAGATCCTCTATCCCGATAGACCCTCTTATCTTCCTATGCAGGGTAAGTTTTGCATACGCATTACCTTCTTAAACTTCACTTGTGAGATTTTACTGATTTTTTTGTTGTTATACCACCTCATAGCCAAACTGGTAATGGATAAGAAAGTTATGATTATACTTGGTATAGGATTGTTATTGTATTGATATTCATAATTTCTGCTCATAAAATGACAGACGAGTAGTTTTCCATTGTAGACAAAAAGGAAAAAGCAGGTATTATTTAAAATTTTTCAAATGAGGTTTTGCGGGAAGTTGCTGCAGAAAAGCTTTGCCAAAAAGCATATGAGAATCATGCATGTGAGAAGGACAGTAGAAAATATGCTTTATTTAAAGTAAAACTTTTACACTTTTCGTATGGCTGAAGGTAGCTTTATATTTACACATTTTGATACTTTTGATTCTCTTCTTATGGATTTAAGTAACATAGATGTTGAAATCAAAGATGAGGATCAAGCCGTGTTATTGCTTGTTTCGATACCCTATTCGTTTAAGCATGTAAGAGATACTATGCTTTATGAAAAAGATAATATCTTTATAAAGATATCAAATTTATTGAAATCAAAAGAATAAACAGATAGAGATATTATTGGGGAAACTAGTGGGAACTAAGGGGAAGACTTGTTTGTAAGAGGTAGACCCAATAAGAAAGATTTAAGTAGTGAGAGATCTAAATCAAGGTCAAAATTCAGATACAGAAATGTCATGTGCAAATATCTGCCATAAGAAAGGCCACATTATTTCTGAATGCTTTAAATTGAAAAACGAAGAAAAACATCCAGAAAAGAAAAATGAGCATAAAAATACTGACATTGCCGAAGCAAGTGTAGCCGCTGATGAGACTGGGGGAACTATTTTTTTAGCAACTAGTAATAGTTTTAAATCTAACTATGAGTGGATTTTAGATTCGGGTTGTTCTTATCATATGTGTCCCAATCGGGATTTGTTTACAACATATGAATCTGTTGAAGGTAGAGTTGTCTTGATGGGCAACAATGTTGCCTGCAATGTTATTGGTAAAGGTACAGTCCGAATCAAAATGCGCGATGGTGTAGTGAGAACTCTCACCGATGTTAGATATGTTCCTAACTTAAAGAAAAATCTCATCTCTTTGGGCACTCTAGAATCTCTTGGGTGTAAGTACACAGGTGGAGGTGGAGTTCTAAAAAGTTTCTCATGGTGCTCTTGTGATAATGAAAACATGCATATCTGGTACGTTGCATACTCTATTGGGATCTACTGTTACAGGTGCTGCTGCAGTTTCAACATCAGATAACATAACCCCGCTGTGTCACGTAGCCCGGTCCAAACATACCGATCCACATGGAACTCCCATCGAACCTCTGATATCTCCCAAACTCACACGACTAATTTAGGTTGTGAGGTGGTCGAAGCAATAATAAAAATCCAACGCGAGTCGGGGTCGAATCCACATGGAGCTTGATTTGGGATTAGGTATATACCTAGTGTGTATGTATGATCTTCCCTAGATTACACTTCCACATATTCTTTTGTTGTTTCTACTTCTACTTTTACGCTATTGATTGCAATTGTAAAGCTAAGAGACAATGTTTTTGGTTTTGATTATTTTTCAAATTATAAAAGATCTAAGGTTGCGACTTCCGCCTAGTTGGTTACCTAACATATGTAGAGATTTAGGGCATGTTTGGTTGATCGGGATACAATATAGCAATCACACACGATTACTCACTCTATACCTCTCGGTAGTTTGAGTGATTTTTTCCAATTTGACTTTCTCAATTCCAAATGGGTATTTCATGAACAAGTGATAAATGCTCTAGTCGGATTTTATTATCTCTAGGTTCGACCCTTTAATTGGGGCTATCAATTTCTTGAGTTCACCTAATTCCTAGTTAGCCAAGTTTTCCTAGACTTAGTCTCTCTTTCTCAAGTAGAGACTAAGTCAATTAGGCATGAATCAATGTTTGCAACCATCAATTCTCAAATTCAAGCAAGAACTAGACTAAATATCATAAGTCCAATCATAAATAAGCCCTAAATTAATCACCCATTAAGTGCCCATACTAGGGTTGGGTCACAATCTAAGGGTTTAGCTACTCATGAAGAATGAAGAAATTAAAGAAGAAACTAAGATAAAATTCATAATCCTTGATTAAGGAAAGAAAATCTAATGTTTAAAAGCTAAACTAGTACAAAGTTGCCCAATAAAAACAGCTCTAAGTGTTCAGGTGCACCAAACTTACAAAACTTGACCTAAAAATATCAAAGGGATCTATTTATACCCATCTGAAAATATCTGATATGCGGAGGTTGTGCGGCCTCACAATTCTGTGTGCGGTCCGCACTTTGAGACTGAATGGTTAAGTTGGCTTTCTGTGGTCGCATAAAACTGGGATGCGGCCGCACTTCATCTAATTATGCTGACCACACATTTCTGAGTGCGCCCGCACACTTGAACTTGGACTGGAGCTGGACTTCTTTCTACGGACCGCACAATTATGAGTGCGGCCGCACTTTGGCATCCTGCGGCCGCACAATAATAGGGCGGTCCACACATCTTCAAGCTCCCAAAATACATGTTCTCTGAATCTAGTCTTCTGCGGTCGCACAACAATTCTGCAGTCCGCACTCAGTGAAGAAATTCCATCAGTGCATCTTCAGAGTTTGCGGCTGCACACAATATTATGCGGTCCGCACTGTGGCCCTTTTTGCCATGTTTTGGTCCTTGTCCAATTTTACTCCTGTGGCTCGTTTCCCAATGTTCGTGCAAGAAAGCTCATTTTATTAGTTCTCGGGAATACCTTTAAAAATTTTTGAGCTAAAACGCACGTAAAAGAGAGCAAATAAGCAGTCAAAATCCCTACTTATCAACCTCAATGCTCACAACTAACGACCACATATGTATCAACAACAAATACGCGAGATGCATGACCATAACCATAAAGAAACAGATAACACAATATACCATAAACATGGTAAGCGTAACCAAGGCATAATAAACAATTCAACAACCCAAGAGCCATCCCACTCGAATCTTGCCACAAGGCCTAAACAGAACCACAACACACGTGTGAATAGCCAAGCGGTCTCACAACCTGTCGTGGCATAAGAGAGCACAAACCAGGGCACGAATAGAATCTGTTTTGCCCGATGAAATACCATAGTAAATGCTGTGCCACATAGAAAATTTGAACCTCAACAGTCAATAACCAGGGGATTACCTTAATACTAGTCAAATATCCACAAGTCAAAACACAATGCACCTTTCAACACACATATCCTTCTCAGGTGATACAAGGTAATACTAACATCCTCTTAAACATCTATAATCTCCTATGTTTTCTAGAGCTCATGAACTTCCTTTCGATTCTGAATTGCAATTACTGCAAATCTCAATTCCACAAGGGGCACCACATCTATCATGCTAACATATAAAAAATACAAAACTCTCATAATCAGCTCTGAATCACATGTAGGATAGACACTCCATTAACCAATGATCTTCCACTTAACCTAATCCAAGAGAACGTTACAACACGCAACATACCTTCTATACTCACAGAAGACATCAACCTCGAATCTTGGTAAAAAAATGTCACAAACTCTTCGAAACCCACTAGAACCTAGCCAAGCCATCAGAATTGGGTCTATCTAAATCAACCAAGTCATGCAGACTACCAAACCCGAAAGTAACTCAAACCCTCATTCTAAAGAGACCTTTTGCAAATCTGAAGCCTCTTTTGTATCTCTCTACTACTTCCATGTAGAGTCAATAATGATATAGAAGTACCGCAAGTATCGACACCATATTATACAAATCTCAAGTCCTATCCATACACAAATATGAAAATCTTTAAACACCACATATGAATCTTGAACGCATTAGAACATTCTCGATAGTCATCCACTCCGTTCCAACCTACGATGCACAATCAATATGCGCCGAACAACCTGTGCTCCACCAACACATGAATAACCAAAAAAAGCAGCCAAGCGATTTTTTTTCTTACACAACATCCACTACGAATATCAAACTCGAATCATGCCAAGATTTTGATATGCCCACAAAGTATAGTACATTATCAATTTCCTCCCCCGCATCATCCTCGAAGTCAACCCTTCAGGTTATACTAATCCACAAATATGCCTCAGTCCAAAACTAATATAACACCTGACCAACAATTTGATCATCGATAGTAGACTCACCCTTTTGGCTCGAAGCCATTGGAAACATCATCCAATAACTTATAATATCCTTTCTCTACAACTTCAATGATCTCGTACTGTTATTCAATTGGATTCTTCATAAGCTCATGTAACACTAGTCATAAGATACCTCAAATCATCTGCCAGGCGTATATTCACCCTCTTGAAAATCGTGCGAACTTTTTGAAGTGATCCTAACTCAAATTGCAACACATACATCCCACTAGGCAGAAAGAAACTCTTCATAGAAACATCCTAAGGATCACACAACCTCAGACCACCCCGTAGGAGAAAAGCCACCTACCTACCCTCAAACTAGCATCTCTGTATGACCTTATCATGGTCATAACCACTATACAATTACTTAATCCTCCCGAGTCTGAACTCATCAAGAAAACATAAGAATCTACTTCATTCCATACTTGAACAACTAAAAGATCCCTCAACACACTTATAACTCGAGACTATACAACACATCAAGACAAAAATCAAGCATCCATAGCCCTTTGCATCACGATCAAATTCTTCTCATCGCATCCAAACCCTCTGAGCATACTCCTCAGTCACATAATACTCATCATATAGCTATCTCTCAACTCATTTAGCCATCAATTCCACTCCTAGGGACACTAACATACATATAAGTCCAGTTGCACATACCCATACAACTAAAACTACCAAGCCCAAGCTACGCTCTGAACCTGGCCTGAAGTCCTCCAGTCTGCCCTACCTCCACAATACAGAAAACACATCTCGCACCTCATCCACGATATCACAATCCATTTGTGCACAACTGATATCGAGTGCTCAACTTTACATATGAGTGAATGGAAGAAAATCGAAAATATAAGCTCCATGCTGAAACAAAGTCGTACAATAAGGAAGAAAGAATGGAAGTTTCCTAAATGCCCTGTAGCCTCTCGAAGATGGGTATAAATATTATCATACCGATCCGCCGAAGATAGGTATAGATGTTATCATACCAATCTGTAAGACTCTACTAGACACTTTCTCATGACTTGTTATGAACCTAGAGCTCTGATACCAACTTGTAACGACCCAAAACCTGCCAAGTCATGACGACACCAAACCAACCCGCTAGGTAAGACTAAACAATATAAGTCACTACTATAACGAGAAATAATCAATATTATAACTAAAACTGCAAAAATAATTCGATACAACTACTCCAAGGACTGGTAGTACAAGTCATGAGCCACATGATTTAAATTTACAAACCTGGTAAAAAAAATAAATACAATATCTCTTTGATGGTTAAATAAGTAGAAATGAGGCCCTAATCTACTATGAACAAATGGTAGCTGAATAGGGAATACTGGTACGTCTTTATTGTAAAGCTCCGTCTTCCATAACTACTCAGCTTCAGAATCTGTATGCAAGTTACAGAAATATAGTATGAGTACAACCAACCCCATATACTCAATAAGTATATTGACTAACCTCAGAGAAGTAGTGACGAGGTTTTAAGTCAAAAGATACTCACTTTGCAAGACTTGTGCAACTCAATAACATGTATAATACAGAAAAATATTCCAGAAAGATAATTTCATCCTAAAGAAAATCAACAGTAAGGGGGCACAACTAGGGGAAATAAATAAACTTTACCAATTAAACAGACTCAACAAATATAACTTCCACCAACTCCGCTCACAAATAGGTATGCACCGTATCATATGTGTGCCCAATACTCATACATGCCCAACATGGTCCAATTCTGTATCAATTGCCAAACAACACGTTCAACAGAACCTTTCGAGAAGAAAATACATCAATGCATGATGACAACGCTCTTATCCTATTAATCCAGTACGCTATCAACAACTAAATGAAATATGAGATATCAACTTCACATAGGTAAATCCATCTTGAAAATATCAAATAATAACAGAAGCATAGAATAACATGTTAGAAATAATTCAACAAACCATGTAAAAGTACAAGACACGCATAAGGCAGTCTATGCACAAACTAGAATGCCACTCTCATACCATCACACAAACATAATTAATAAAATTTCCCCAGGCCATCACACAAAATCTCCACAATGCCACCCTTATTTTGCTGTATGTGCACATACCAATGAAATGCCTCCCTTAATTTCCACATGCGCATATCGCCACCCTTATTTCGCTACCAGAACATAAACAATGAAATGCGACCCTTATACTACACATAACATCAATAGTGAAATGCCACCCTTATACTCACACAACATCAACAGTGAAATGTCACCCTTATAAAGTAAGCTAGAATATACCCCGAACATGAATACCCATGGCACACGTATATACGCTCGTCACCTCATATATAAATCAACCCCGCATCTAGGAAACAATATCAATTAGTAGGAAAAATTCTCTCAACCAAAGCAAGGAAATACACTTACCTCAAACAAGCTAAATCAACACTCTAAAAATTCCATCCCGCAAGAATCAACATCCGAACGGCTCGAATCTAGAATAAAACAACAACTCAATAACATCAAATAATGCCATAAGAATCAAACCCAAATGATAAAGGTCGAATCTTTAATCAAATACTAAAAGTCAACCAAAAAATCAACTTGGGCCTTGTCAAGACCCAATTTCCTCTATAGGCCGTGATGACGCCCAACGTCGCCGCTAGGCAAGCCAACAATGAACTAACCATGATCTTGTTCTTTTTAATAAATTTCCAAGTAGTTGAATTTCATATATTAAGAAAATAAGGAGTAGAAAATTAAATAAAGTAAAGCGAAAGCTAATGATGATAAAATGCAGTGAAATAAATGCTCCAAACCATAAAGTCTACTGACATGTGTTCCAAGACCTGTTGTGTCACGACCCAAAAACTAGCCTGTCGTGATGGCGCATATCGCAGTACTAGGCAAGCCGATATTTATGAAATAACCCCAACGATTAAATGAAAATGGATTTTTAAGAAGTTTAAATAGTAAAAAAAACTTCTCATAACAGGATAGAAAATCCAAAACACAACGTGAAAACTCCCAACATCGGGGTGTCACTGAGTACATGAGCATCTATACTTCACAAGTCAGAGAAAAAAACAGTCTAAAATGGTCTGGAACTAAATACAATAAGCGGAAAGATAGGGAAGGAGAAACAAGGTCTGCGAAGCAGCGACAACTACCTCGAAATCTCCAGAAGATTGACTGCACAGTAAAATCAACATCCTCTGTGTCCGGAAACACCTGGATCTGTACACGAGGTGCATGTTGTAGCATGAGTACAACCAACTCATTAAGTAATAATACTAAATAAAGGACTGAAAGCAGTCTAAAATGGTCTGGAACTAAATACAATAAGCGGAAAGATAGGGAAGGAGAAACAAGGTCTGCGAAGCAGCGACAACTACCTCGAAATCTCCAGAAGATTGACTGCACAGTAAAATCAACATCCTCTGTGTCCGGAAACACCTGGATCTGTACACGAGGTGCATGTTGTAGCATGAGTACAACCAACTCATTAAGTAATAATACTAAATAAAGGACTGAAAGCAGTGACGAGCATCACAAATAAGGTTCAATTACAGTAATTTCACATAAGAAGGTAGGCATGCTTTCAAGTTTGACAATTAAAGCCAAAAAAGTAAATTCATATCAAGTTCAACTGAGACAGAATATAATATCTCTCATAAATTGCAAACCAGTGATGTATGACAGCTGGAATACAACAATGATGAAATCATTGCATCCTCTCAGGCAATAGTCACTCAGGCCTCCTATTCACCCCAACTTCACAATCACTATTTCCTCATAGCCACTCATTCCTCTCAATCACTCGTCACTCGCACTTAGTAGGTACTTGCACTCACTGGGGGTGTGTACAGACTCCGGAGGGGCTCCTTCAGCCCAAGCACTATAACAAGCCAATCATGACATATAACAATGAAACATGCTGCGGCGTGCAGCCCGATCCCATAAATATCCTCACAATTAGGTCCTCGGCCTCACTCAGTCATCAACCTCTCTTTACTCTCGGGCTCTCAGAAATCATGATAAGCAGCCTAAACAACAATGATATAACACATCAATAATGAATAATAGAGACTGAGATGTAATATGAAAGTAAAATGGTGACTGAGTACAAAACATCAATTTAGCAGGTAATTCAACATGTACACGACCTTTGTGGGTCCCTATAGTGTCAACACATGGTTTAAACATGATTTCTCTAATACGTGGAAAATGTAAGGATAACAACAAATTTTTCAACGACACAAATCCATGGAATGGACCAAGTCACCATTCCTTCGGTGCATGCCCACACGCCCGTCACTTAGCATGTGCGTCACCTCAAAACCAATCACATAACACATAATCCGGGGTTTCATACCCTCAAAACCAAATTTAGAACTGTTACTTACCTCAATCCTAGAAAATCTCTATTCCAACACACCCTTGCCTCGCAAAACGGCCTATGAATGCCTCGAATCTAGCCATAAACAATTCGATATAATCAATACGGGCTAAAGGAATCAACTCCATAAGAAAATGCTAAGCAATTAAGCAAAAGTCAAAAATCGACTCAAAAGCCGGCCCCCGGGACCTCAACCAAACATACCACAAAGTACCAAAACATCATACGAACTTAGTCGAGCCCTCAAATCACCTCAAACAACATCAAAAACATGAATCGCACCCCAATTCATGCCTAAAGAAAATAAGGAAATTCCAACTTCTACGAACGACGCCGAAACCTATCAAATCACGTCCCATTGACCCCAAAGTTTGCACATAAGTCACATTTGACATTATGAACCTACTTTAACTTCCGAAATTGGAACTCAACCCCAATATCAAAAATTTCACTCCCGGTCAAACTTTCCAAAAATCCAACTATCGCCATTTTAAGCCTAATTCCACTACAAAGTTCCAAATCACAATCTGTACGCGCTCCTAAGTCCAAAATAACCTAACAGAGCTAACAGAACCATCAAAACTCCATTTCGGAGTCTTTTACACATAGGTCAACATGCGGTCAACCATTTCAACTTAAGCTTTCAACCATGAGACTAAGTGTCTCAATTCATTCTAAACCTCACTGGACCCAAACCAACTACCCTGAAAATCACATAGCAACTATAAAGTACAAAATGGGCAGTAAATGGGGGATGGGGCTACAACTCTCGAAATGACCGGCCGGTTCGCTACATCCTCTCCCCGTAAACAAACGTTCGTACTCGAACGGGTCTAGAAACATACCTGGAGACTTAAATAGGTGTGGATAACCTCTCCACTGCACCTTCACTGAAGCTATGTCCTTTGACCTCAACTTTCGAACCTGCCGATCTGGAATGGCCACCGGCTCCACATCATAAGTCAAATCACCATCCAACTAAACCGTGCTGAAATCCAAAACTTGGGCTGGATTGCCGACAAACTTCCAGAGCATAGAAACATGAAATACTGGATGCACACTTGACAAACTAGGTGGCAAGGCAGGCTTGTAAGCCACCTTTCCGATCCTTTGAAGTACCTCAAACGAACAAATAAACCGAGGGCTCAACTTGCCCTTATTTCTGAACCTCCTAACACCCTTCATGGGCGAAACCTTGAGAAAAACCTTCTCCCCAACCATGTAAGCAACATCACAGATCTTCCTGTTGGCATTACTCTTTTGTCTAAACTGCTCCATGTGAAGCCGCTCCTGAATCATTTTAACCTTGTCCAAAGAATTCGGAACCAAGTCAGTACCCGATAGCCTAGCCCCACTTAGCTCAAACCAACCCACCGGGGATCTATATCGTCTCCCATATAAATCCTCATACGGAGCCATCTAAATGCTCGACTGATAGCTGTTGTTGTAGGCAAACTCCGCAAGCGGCAGATACTGATCCCACGAACCTCTAAAATCAATGAAACAAGTGCATAACATGTCCTCAAATATCTGAATGGTGCGCTCGGATGGTTCGTCCGTCTGAGGGTGAAATGTTGTGCTCAACTCTACCTGGGTGCCCAACTCTCACCGTACGACTCTCCAAAACTGCGATGTAAACTGGGTTCCTGATCTAAAATGATGGACACTGGCACACCATGAAGTGCACAATATGTCGGATGTAAATCTCAGCCAACCGCTCTGAAGAATAAGTAGTACCAACTGGAATGAAGTGCGCAGACTTAGTCAGCCGATCCATAATCACCCAAATAGCATCGAACTTCCTTGAAGTCCGTGGGATCTCAACTACAAAATCCATGGTTATCCGCTCCCATTTCCACTCTGGAATCTCTAGCCTCTGAAGAAATCCACCCGATCTCTGAACCTCATACTTTACCTGCTGACAATTAAGGCACCGAACTACAAACCCCACTATATCCTTCTTCATTCTCCTCCACCAATAATGCTGCCTCAAGTCCTGGTACATCTTCGCGGCACCTGGATGAATGGAATACCGCGAATTGTGGGCCTCCTCAAGAATCAACTTACGCGGCCTGTCTATATTAGTCACACAAATCCGACCCTGCATCCTCATACCCCATCATCCCCAATAGAAACATCTCTGGCATCACCGTGCTGAACCATTTACTTAAGGACAAGCAAATGAGGATCATCATACTAGCGCTCTCTAATGCGATCATATAAGGAAGACCGAGAAACCACACAAGCTAGAACCCGACTGGGCTCCGAAACATCTAATCTCACGAACTAGTTAGACAAGGCCTGAACATCAACTGTAAGCGGTCTCTCCTCAACTGGAATGAATGCAAGGCTACCCATACCCACTGCCTTTCTACTCAAGGCATCGACCACCACATTGCCTTCCCGGGATGATACTAAATAGTGATATCATAGTCTTTTAGCATATCCAACCATCTTCGCCGCCTCAAATTTAGATCCTTATGTTTGAACAAGTGTTGGAGACTCCGATGATCTGTAAACACCTCACAAGACACACAATAGAGATAATTCCTCCAAATCTTCAATGCATGAAAACTGACAGCTAACTCCAAATGGTGGACATGGTAGTTCTACTCATGGGGCTTCAATTGACGTGAAGCATAAGCAATTACTCTAGCTCCCTGAATCAGGACACATCCAATGCTCCTAAAGCTGAAGGCAAAACTAGAACTGGAGCTGTGGTCAAGGCAGTCTTCAGATTCTGAAAGCTCTCCTCTCACTCATCCAACCACCTGAAAATAGCACCCTTCTGGGTCAATTTGGTTAATGGAAATGAAATAGACGAGAAACCCTCCATGAAGTGACGATAATAACCGGCCAAAATGAGAAAGCTCCGAATCTCCGTAGCTGAGGACGGTATGGATGGACCAATTTTGAACCGCCTCTATCTTCTTAGGATCCACCTTAATACCCTCATTGGACACCACGTGCCCCAAAAATGCCACTGAACTAAGCCAAAACTCACACTTGAAGAAATTAGCATAAATCTTCTCTTCCCTCAACCACTACAATACAATCCTCAAATGCTGGGCATGCTCTTCCTGGCTACGAGAGTACACCAGGATATCATCAATGAACACTATGAAAAATGAGTCAAGATAAGGTTGAAATATAGTGTTCATCAGATGCATGAATTCTGTCGGGGGGTTGGTCAGACCAAAATACATCATAAGGAACTCATAATGACCATAGCGGGTCCTGAATACTGTCTTTAGAATATCCGAGTACCAACTCTTCAACTGGTGATACCCAGACCTCAAATCAATCTTGGAGAATACCCTTGCTCCCTGAAGCTTGTCAAATAGATCATCAATACGTGGCAAAGGATACTTGTTCTTGATTGTGACCTCGTTCAACTGCCTATAACCAATGCACATTCTCATAGTACCATCATTTTTCTTCACAAACAGAACCGGTGCACCCCAAGGTGACACACTAGGCCTAATAAACCCCTTATTAAGGAGTTCCTGAAACTATTCTTTCAATTCCTTCAACTCAGCTGTTGCCATATGATACGGTGGAATAGAAATGGATTGAGTTCCCGACACCAAGTCAATACCAAAGTAAATATCCCTATCAGGCGGCATGCCCGACAGGTCTACATGGAACACATCTGAAAAGTCTCGCACCACCAGAACAGAATAATAGTAGAGGTATCAGCACCAACATCCCTCACAAAGGCCAAATAAGATAAACAATCCGCGTGGCCTTCAAATATGAAATCACTCTGTTTGGAACGTAGTTTAGAGAACCTCTCCACCCAATCCTTGGAAACCCCGACATCGCCAACGTCACGGTCTTAACATGAAAATCCAAAATAACATGATATGGAGACAACCAATCCATGCCCAAGATCACGTCGAAGTCCACCATACTAAACAATAATAGATCAACTCTAGTCTCCAATCCCCCAATAGTCACTACACACAACCGATATACACCATCCACAACAATAATATTGCCTACTGGCGTAGATACATGAACATATGAAACTAAGGACTCATGGGGCATATCCAAAAAATGAGCTAAATACGATGAGACATACGCATAAGTGGAACCAGGGTCAAATAATACAGAGGCATCCCTGTGGCATACTAAGACAATACCTATGATCACTATATGTGAAGCAACGACATTTGGTCTGGCAGGAATATCATAGAATCGGGCCTGGCCTCCACCTGATCAGCCTCCCCATCTTGGGCTACCCCTAGATAACTGACTCCTCTGCTGTAGTTGACCTCCTGGGCGATGAGGACACCGCCTCCACATGTGACCAAACTCCCCGCACTTAAAGCAACTCCCTGGTGGTGGTGGTGGGGACTGAAGGGTGCCCCGAGCACCGGGATAACTTCTAGAAGGACCCGACATAGAAGAACCCTGAGCCAATGGAGCACGAGATGAACTCTCAGCTGGAAGGGAACTGAGATATGAATGACCCTACTAATAACTGTATGAACCATGGCCGGATGATGCACCATGATGAACTGGACGAGCCGTCTGAGCATGCCTATAAGGACGATCACTGCCGTGGTGGAACTGATCTCCAGAAGGAACATTGATATAACCATCCGATCCACGAGGCCTCTTGGACTCCCTCCCATCCCGCTCCTGACCACGGACCATCTCTATCTGGCGAACAATGTCGACCACCTCGTCAGAAGTAGCGCCAGATACCCTCTCCCGAGTCATAAGCAACCGCAACTGATATGTGAGGCCATTAATGAACCTCCTAATCCTCTCCCTATCATGGGGGACCAAACAAATTTTGTGATGAGCCAACTCAAAAAATCTCACCTCGTACTGCATCATAGACATGCCCTCCTGTCGTAGCTGCTCAAACTGTCTGTGCAGCTCCTCCCTGCGAAACTGCAGTACGAACTTCTCCAAAAAGAGAATGGAGAACTCCTACCATGTAAGTGGCTTGCACCGAGCGGCCTGTGCCTCTCATAGGCTTCCCACCATCTGAACACAGCCCTAGAGAACTGAAAGTAGTGAACAAGACACCACTAGTGTCCAGAATACCTGCTATATGAAGAATTCGCTGTCACTTATCCACGAAGCCCTGTGCATCCTCTGACTCAATGCTAAATGATGGAGGCTGAACCCTTCTAAACCTCTCAAGTTTCCTCTACTTATCGTCAGTCATAACAGGGACCACCGGGGCCTAAGCAGCTGCAGCCGACTGGGCTGGCAGTACCTCGGGTGTCTGAAGTCCCTACATCACCTGCTCTGGAGTACGGGCAGCGGGGGTATGAGTACCTCCCCCGGCCTGAGAAGTGGCTGGTGCGGCTTGGGCCAAAACCACCTGAGCAAGGCCAGTGCAAACGGTCAATATCTGGGCCAACGCCTCTTGAAGGACTGGATCCACGATGGGCACAACTTGTACCTGAGCTGGACCCACTGGCTCGGCCACATCCGGAACCTGCTCCTGAGTTGGAGTAATTGGAGGATCTGCAGGTGCTGCCCTAGCTGCTATATGAGCTACTCCTCTGCCTCTGTCGGGGCCCCTAACGCGGCCCTGGCCTCTCGTGGTCCTAGTTGGTGGTACTGGTGGCTTTCCCTCATGTCCGGTAGCACGTGTCCTCACCATCTGTGAGAGAATTAAATACAGAAGTTTAGTTACCGTAATCAACAAACCTGCACGACGAGAATACAAGAATGTGAAGTTTTCCTAAGGGTTCGACAACCTCTCGAAGATAAGTAGAGACGTTTCCGTATCGATCCGAGACTCTATGAAACTTGCTCATGACTCGTGAGACCTATGTAACCTTGCTCTGATACCAACTTGTCACAACCCAAAAACTAGCCAGTCGTGATGGCGCCTATCGCAATACTAGGCAAGCCGACATTCATGAAATAACCTCAACACTTAAAGAGAAAACAAATTTTTAAGCAGTTTAAAAATTTTTAAAAATCTTTTCATAAAAGGATAGAAAATCAAAAACACAACGCGGAAACTCCTAAATCAGGGTGTCATTGAGTACATGAGCATCTATACTTCACAAGTCTCAGAAAAACACTGTCTAAAATAGTTTGGAACTAAATACAATAAGCGGAAAGATAGGGAAGGAGAAACAAGGTTTGTGAAGCGCCGACAACTACCTCAAAATCTCCAGAAGATCGACTGGGCAGTAAAATCACACCCTCCGTGTCTGGAAACACCTGGATCTGCACACGACGTGCAGGGTGTAGCGTGAGTACAACCAACTCAGTAAGTAATAATACTAAATGAAGAACTGAAAATAGTGACGAGCTTCACAGTTAAGGTTCAATTATAGTAATTTCACATAAGAAGGTATACATGCTTTCAAGTTCGACAATTAAAGCCAAAACAGTAAATTCATGTCAAGTTCAACTGAGACAGAAGATAATATCTCTCAAAATTTCCAAACAGTGATATATAACAGCTGAAATGCAACAATAATGAATCAATGCATCCTCTCATAGCAACAATCACTCAGTCCTCCCATTCACTCCAACCTCACAATCACTATTTCCTCATATCCACTCATTCCTCTCAATCACTCAACACTCGGCAATCGCACTAAGTAGGTACCTGCACTCACTGGGGTGTGTACAGACTCCGGAGGGGATCCTTAAGCCCAAGCGCTATAACAAGCCAATCATGGCATATAACAATGAAACATGCAGCGGCGTGAAACCCGATCCCATAAATATCCTCACAATTAGGTCCTCGGCCTCACTCAGTCATCAACCTCTCCAGTCTCTCGGGCTCTCAGAAATCATGATAATCAACCCAAACAACAATGATATAACACATCAATAATGAATAATAGAGACAAAGATGTAATATGAAAGTAAAAAGGTGACTGAGTACAAAGCATCAATTTAGCAGGTAATTTAACATGTACACGACCTTTGTGGGTCCCTACAGTGTCAACACATGGTTTAAACATGATTGATTTCTAACATGATTTGTAGTTCGATTTCTCTAATACGTGGAAAATGTACGCATAACAATAAGATTTTGAACCACACAAATCCATGGAATGGACCAAGTCACCATTCCTTCGGTGCACGCACACACGCCTGTCACCTAGCATGCGTGTCACCTCAAAACCAATCACATAATACATAATCCATAGTTTTATATCCTCTGAACCAAATTTATAACTGTTATTTACTTCAATCAAATCTCTACTCCACACACCCTTGCCTCACGAAACGGCTTCCGAATGCCTTGAATCTAGCCATAAACAATTCGATATAATCAATACGGGCTAAAGGAATAAACTCCATAAGAAAATGCTGAGTAATTAAGCAAAAGTCAAAAATCGACTCAAAGGCCGGCCCTCGAGACCTCAACCAAACATACTAGCAAGTCCCAAAACATCACACAAACTTAGTCGAACCCTCAAATCACCTCAAACAATATAAAAAACATGAATCGCACCCCAATTCAACCCTATAGAAACTAAGGAAATTCCAACTTCTACGAACGACGCCGAAACCTATCAAGTCACGTCCGATTGACCCCAAATTGTGCACACAAGTCACATTTGACATTACGAACCTACTTCAACTTCCGAAATTGGACTCCAACCCCGATATCAAAAATTCCACTTCCGGTCAATCTTTTCAAAAATCCAACTTTCTCCATTTCAAACCTAATTCCAATACAGACTTCCAAATCACAATCTTGATACGCTCCTAAGTCCAAAATCACCCATCAGAGCTAACAGAACCATCAAAACTTCATTCTGGAGTCATTTACATATAGGTCAAATCGGTCAACTATTTAAACTTAAGCTTTCAACCATGAGACTAAGTATCTTAATTCATTCCAAACCCCCACTGGACCCGAACCAACTACCCCGACAAATCACAAAGAAGTTATAAAGTACAAAATGAGCAATATGGGGGAACGTAGTTACAACTCTCGAAATGACCGGCTGGGTCGTTACATGGTGTCACAAGTGTATGAGCAACTCGTAGAAAATAAAAAACACTAAACTACTGTCTGAAATAGAATAGACAGAAAATAAGTACAAAAGAGAGACTCCGAGTGCTGCAGAACAGACGCAACGAGCAGCTCACCACTAGGCCTCGGGTTAATAGGGTTGCGCACCGGAATGACTGCCAGATGCACCTGCCTTAGATCCTGCACAATTAGTGCACATGTGTAGAGTGAGCACATAAACAACATGTACCCAGTAAGGATCCAGTCTAACCTCGAAGAAGTAGTGACGAGGGGTCGACATCGACACTTACTATGGGATAACAATAAAATACAAAAAATGCTAAATAGACATAGAATATATTAATAATACTATTAACACAGACAACAGTGATTAAATAATTCTTTAACTCATAGTAAATTCCAAAAGTCTTCCACTAACACATGCTAAATCCAAATAAACTCCAAACAATTAAATAAATTATAATCTCTCAATTCATGAAAATAATATAAATGCTAATTCCACATTTATGCCTTGCCCAAACATACCAACAAGTTACTAATCATAAAACACACTGCTTGAACCATCAAAAAGCATAAGACAACATCAAAATTAAGAATCACACTCCAACCTGAATCACACTTAAACTACTTGAAATGGCGCCAAATTTTGTGTGCAAGTCTTAAATCACCAATACGGAACTATTCGCGGGCTTGGAATCCCAAACGGACCTCGATATCACCAAAACCTACTTCAAACCAAATTTAAAGAACTTTAAAACCTTCAATGCGCCAACTTTCAACTTTATGCACCGAAATGCTCCCAGTTCATCCAAAACCCGATCCGAACCTATGCCCAAGTCCAAAATCATCATACAAACCTAATGGGACCGTCAAATCCTAATTCCGAGGTCGTTTACTACAAATATTGACCCAAATCAAACTTAACCTTTTTAAGCCAATATTAAGGAACTAAGTGTTCTAATTTCGACCCGAACCCTTCCAAGCCCGAACTAACCGTCCCCGCAAGTCATAAAATAGTAAAAGCACATACGAGGATTCTTAATTAGGGGAAGGGAGATCTATAAAGTATAACGACCGGTTGGGTCGTTACATTCTCCACCTCTTAAACAAATGTCCGTCCTCGAATGGGTCTAGAATCGTACCTGGAGTGCTGAACAAGTGTGGATATCTGCTCCTTATGCCCTCATCGGTCTCCTAAGTCACCTCCTCGACTGGTTGACCCCTCCATTGAACTTTTACTGCAAAAATCTTCTTAGACCTCAACTGGCGAACCTACCTGTCAAAAATGGAAACTGGCTCCTCCTCATAACCCATGCTCTCATCTAACTGAACTATGCTGTAGTCTAACACATGCGACCTATCAGCATGATACTTCTAGAGAATAGACACGTGGAATACCAGATGAACTCCCGATAGACTGGGAGGCAAAGCAAGCTCATAATAAACCTCCCCAACTCGTCTCAACACCTCAAATGGACCTATAAACCTTGGTCTCAACTTGGCCTTCTTGCCGAATCTCATGATTTCCTTCATCGGCGAGACTTTCAAGAGAACCTTCTCGCCCACCATAAATGCTAAATCACGCGCCTTCTGATCCCTGAAACTCTTTTGTGTGGACTATGCTGTGCAAAGTCGCTCCTGAATCAACTTTATCTTTTCCAAGGTATCCTTCACCAAGTTAGTACCATATAATTTAGCCTCGCCGGGCTCAAACCATCCAATGGGCGAACGACATCGCCAACCATACAAGGCCTCTAATGCAGCCATCTCGATGCTGGACTGATAGCTGTTATTGTAAGCAAACTCGGGAAAAGGAAAGAATCAATCCCAGTGCCCTCCGAAGTCAATCACACATGTTCTAAGCATATACTCCAAGATCTGAACCGTCCGTTCCAACTGCCCGTCGGTCTGTGGATGAAAGGCTGTGTTGAGCTCTACTTGGATCCCCAACTCACTTTGTACTGCCCTCTAGAAATGTAAAGTAAACTTAGGGCCTCTATCTGATACAATGGAAGAAGGCACACCATGCAACTGAAAAATCTCCTGAATGTAAATCTGGGCCAATCTCTTTAAAGAATACGTAGTCACAACCAAAATGAAGTGTGCCGACTTGGTCAAACTGTCGAAAATGACCCAAACTGCATCAAACTTCCTCAAGGTCCGCGGTAGCCCAACTACGGAGTCCATAGTGATTCGCTCCCATTTCCACTCAGGTATAACAATCTGCTGGAGTAGGTCACCCGGTCTCTGATGCTCATACTTAACCTGCTGGCAATTTAGGCACCTCTCTACATACTCAACTATGCCCTTCTTCATCCGCCTCCACCAATAATGCTACCTCAGGTCGCGATATATTTTCGTAGCACCTGGATGAATATATTACTGAGAACAGTGTGCCTCCTCTAGAATCTTTTCCTTCAATCCATCTACATTAGGAACACATCGATGACCCTGGAGTAGCAGAACACCATCTTCACCGATAGTAACCTCCTTGGTACCACCTTGTAGTACTGTCTCTATGAGATCCAATAAGTGTGGGTCATCGTACTGACAAGCCTTGATCTGATCGAATAGTGAAGACTGCACAATGACGTAAGCAAGAACTCGGTTGGGTTCTGAAATATCCAACCTCACAAGTATGTTAGCCAAGGAATAAATGTGCAAATCTAGTGGCCTCTCCTTTGCTGAAATGAATGCCAAAATACCCATACTCTCTGCCTTTCTGCACAAGGAATCCGCAACTACATTCGCCTTGCCCTGATGATAAGGGATTGTAATATCATAATCTTTTAGTAACTCAAGCCACATGCGCTGCCTCAAATTGAGATCCCTCTACTTGAACAAATGCTACAAGCTACAATGATCGGTGTAAACCTCACAGGACACCCCATAAATATAATGCCTCCGGATCTTAAGAGGATGAACAATCGCAGCCAACTCCAAATCATGTACAGGGTAATTCTTCTCGTGAGGATTTAGGTGGCATGAAACATGTGCAATAACTCGCCCCTCCTTCATCAACAAAACCCAAACCAATGCGTGAAGCGCCACAATAAACAATATACAAACCTGAATCGGAAGGAAACACTAACACCATGGCTGAAGTCAATTCGGTCTTGAGCTTCTGAAAGCTCGCCTCAGAATCATCGAACCAGCGAAACAGATCACCCTTTTTGTCAATCTAGTCCAAGGTGCTGCAATAGATGAGAAGCCCTCTACAAACCGATGATAATAACCTGCTAACCCTAAGAAGCTCCTGATCTCGGTCGCTGTGGTAGGACGAGTCCAACTCCGAACTGACTCGATCTTCTTGGGATCAAGATTAATACTCTCACCTAATACAACATGCCCCAAGAATGCCACATAATCTTACCAGAACTCACACTTGGAGAAATTAGCATATAGTTTCTATTCCCAGAAGGTCTGAAGCACCACTCACAAATGATACTCATGCTTCTCCATGCTACACCAGTAGATCAAGATGTCATCAATAAAGACAATGACAAACGATTCAACATATGGCCTGAACACCCGTTTCATCAAATCCATAAATGCCGTTGGGGCGTTAGTCAAATCGAAGGGCATCACTAGAAACTCATAGTGGACATATCTAGTCCGGAAAGCCGTCTTTGGAACATCCAAATCATGAATCTTCAACTGATGGTACCCCAATCTCAAGTCAATCTTAGAGAACACCCTGGAACCCTGTAACATGTCAACCAAATCATCAATACGTGGCAACGAGTACTTGTTTTTAATGGTAACTTTGTTCAACTAGCGGTAATCAATGCACATCCTTATAGTCCCATTTCTTCTTCACGAAAAACACCGATGCACCACAAGGCGACAGACTCGGTCTGACGATCCCCTTTGCTCGCATTTCCTCAAGCTTTGTTTTGGAGCCATGCGACATAGATGAATAGAGATATGCTGGGTACCTGGAGCCAAATCAATACAGGAATCGATATCACAATATGGCGACATGCCATGAAGATCAGAAGGAAATACATCGGAGAACTCCCGAACCATGGGCACTGAATCAATCGCTGGAATCTCTATAGTAGTATCTCGGACATAAGCAAAATAATCCAAACAACCCTTCTCGATCGTGTGTAGAGCCTTCAAAAAGGAGATAACTTGACTAGATGCACTGACAGACGAACCCTTCCCCTCCAATCTAGGCAACTCTGGCATCGCCAAGGTAACAGTCTTGGCATGGAAATCAAGGATGGCGTGATATGGAGATAAGTATTCTATGCCCAGGATGATCTCAAAATTGGTCATATCGACCAACAGAAGATCCATTCTAGTCTCATAATGACAGAAAGTCACAATACAAGACCGGTAGATTTGATCTAGAGCAACAAAATTGCCCATTGGTGTGGACACATAAATAGGAGTACCCAAGGACTCATGAGTAACACCTAGGAAATTAGCAAACAGAGATGAAACATATGAATATGTAGACCCTGGATCAAATAGTACTGAAGCATCCCTACCGCAGACAGAAATAATACATGTGATCACGGCATTTGAGGCTACTGCATCTAGTATGACTGGAAAGGCATAGAACCTGGATGGAGCTCCACCTGGCTGGCCACCACCTTTAGGATGGCCCCTACCCACCTTCCCTCCGCCTATGGGCGGTTGGACTGCTGGTGTGGTAGATGGTGCTGTAATCATAGGCTGCTGACCCAACTGTAGTGCCTTTCCCCGAAGCTTGGGGCAGAACCTCATCACATGACCAAGATCCCCACACTCGAAACAACCTCTTGGTACGGTGGACTACCGACTTGAAGTCTGACCCTGATAGCCGGAAGGCCCACCGGAGGAACCCTGAGTAGCTGGTGGGCAGTAGGAGCTCTCTTGTATAACGCTGAAATAGGGCCGCACTGGAGCACCCCGAGGAGGTGGCGATGCTGGATATGTGGGCCTGCTAGACTGACCCCTCACAAACTGACCTATGCCCCCAGCCGGGGTACCACTAAACCCTCCAGAATATAAAAACCGCTTATCCCTCGTCACCTGCTCTCGGCTCCGATGAAGAACATCCTCTATCCTCCGATCTATCTCCATAACTAGCTCGTACGAGGTCCCCATCTCAACCTCTCAGGTCATAGTGGCCTGTATACCAGAGTGCAAACCCGCAACGTACCTCCGCACTCTCTCTGCATCGGTAGGAAGTATCATAAGTTCATAGCAAGATAACGTAGAGAATCTCGCCTCATAATCGGTCACCAACATCTGGCCATGCTGGAGCTGCTCGAACTGAAATCGCAACTCTTACCTATGAGAGGGTGGAATATATATGTCTAGGAAGAAGCGTGTGAACTGGTCCCAAGATATAAGAGGAGAACCTGCTGGCCTGCCGAGAAGATAGGATTGCCACCATCTACGGGCCCTGCCCTAAGCTGAAAGGTGGTAAATTCCACCCCGTGGAAATCCAATATCCTCATGTTGTGCAGTTAGTCCCTGCAACGATCAATAAAGTCCTGGGGGTCCTCATGTTGCTCACCTCTAAAGACAGGAGAGTGTAGCATGGTCTATCTGTCCAATAGCTTCTCCGGCTCGCTGGCCGCAGCTGGTCTGGTCTCAGGTATAGCTAATGCAACTGGCTGAGCTCCACCCACGGGTAGTGCGCCTGGGGTCTGATATACAACAAATGCATACCCTGGAGCCTGGGCGGTAGGGGTTTGTGCTCCCCCTCCCGACGGAGATGTTGCTAGGTCTGCTGGAAATAAACCAGCCTGATTCATAGAATTCAGAATCTTAGAATATGACCCATGACCTCCTGGAATCTCGGTGCGGACATGAAATCCACTCGGGCCGGCTCTGCTACAGGAACCTCGCCCTGCTTCTCAATAATATGATCATCTACTGGATCCACTGGTGCCACAACTGGGGTAACTCTGGGACGCCCTCATCCTCTACCACGAGCTGGAGCCCTCCCTCTGCCTCTGCCTCGACCTCTAGCAACAAGGGGATCAGCTCCTCCGTGATCAGGTACATATGTCGCGCACATTTTTACCATCTATGAGAGAATAAGAGTAAGATACTTAGCACAACATCAACTTCACAGTAGTAGATGAAGAAATAGTAGTTTCCTAACACCCTATAGCCTCTTGCAAATAAGTATGGGCCTCTTCGCACCGATCCACAATACTCTATTAGGCCTTCTCATAACGTGTGAGACCTACGCAAATCTAGTGCGCTAATACCATGTTGTCACGACCCAATTTCCCCTATAGTCCGTGATGTCGCCCAATGTCACCGCTAGGCAAGCCAACAGTGAACTTACCATGATCTTGTTCTTTTTAATAAATTTTCAAGTAGTTGAGTTTCATTTATTAAGAAAATAAGCAATAGAAAATTAAATAAAGTAAAGAGAAAGCTAATGAGTGAGTAAATGTAGTGAAATAAATGCTCCAAAACCATAAAGTCTACTAGAATGTGTTCCAAGACCTGGTATTACAAGTGTATGAGCAACTAGTAGAAAATACAAAACTCTAAACTACTGTCTGAAATAGAATAGATAGAAAATATGTGCAAAAGACAGACCTCGGGTGCTGCAGAACGGACTCAGAGAGTACCTCACCACTATGCCGCGAGGTAATGGGGGTGCGTGCCGGAATGGCTGCCAGATGCATCTGCCTCACATCATGCATGATTAGTGTAGAAGTGTAGTGTGAGTACTGTGAAACACTAATTTTTGACCACACTCAAATGTTATACTATTTTAGTAGAAATATTCCTTTTAGGCCTAATATTGATGTCTTAAACTTTTATCTTACACTTAGTAGATTTTTATTTAATTAAAGTAAATAAATAAATAATAATAATACTCACATTCTTAAAGTATATATATATATATATATGGAAAACTTTTAATTAGAATTTAATAAGTAAACTATTATATTTTTTTTTTGCATAATTTAAACTATAGTGTAAATATTGAGTTTTCTTATTTTTATAGTTTCCTTTAAGTGTATATATATATATATATATATGATTTTCCATTTTTTATCTAAGAATTGGAAAGAAAAAAAAAGTTTAAAAAAAAAAACGTAAAAGAAAAAAAAAAGACGGCAGAAAAAAAAAAAGAAAAAAAAAAGAAAAAACAATCCTAATTATCCCACCCATTGTTTATCTTCATTTTTAAAATTCAAATAATTCTTAAATCCCTTTTTCTTAGTCTCAAATCTCTCAACCCCACTCCAACTCCAACTCTAACTCTAACTCCTCCATTCATCACACATATCTTATATATATGTGTTGGGTATGTACAAAGAAAAAAAAAGAGGAGAGGAAGAAAACAAAGGGGAAGGGGACGGAAAGACAAAAAGAAAAAAACAGAAGAAAGAAAAAACAGAAAAGAAGAACGNGTGTTGTCGCTTGTCATCTCTTGAAAATAGTTGGTCCCTTATATTTTAATAGTTGATGTCCAAGGTGTTTATCAAATTTTTTAGGATAACTACTTCTTCCTGTTAAGTTTTAAATTCAGTATGGACATGCAAAAAGAAAACTGAACTCGATCTTGCAGTATCTTTTTTTAGCCACAAGCAACTCCAAAATAATTCAACAAATTAATAAACACATATAGGCAGCATGAAAATAAAAACNAGAAGAAAGAAAAAACAGAAAAGAAGAACGAAAAAAAACAAAGGAAAGAAAAAGAAGAAAAGGGAAAAGAACGGCTGGAAAGAAAAAAGGAACAAAGAATTTTTTTTTTGTGAAAGCAAAAGAAAGGAAAAGAAAAGAACGAGTTCGTGGATTTCGTTCGTGGCTTCGAGTTCGTGGTTCTAGAAGTTTTATAATTAGTAGATCAAGTCGCTTGCCGAGTGAAATCT
>ML399627.1:77995-101592 GCA_005239525.1 Nicotiana knightiana | reverse complement strand
CCCCACTCTCCCCCAAACACACACACAAAAAAAAATTTCTTTCTCCGCACAGTTTCTTCTCGTCCCCCCACCCCCACCTCTTTTCTCTTCATTGCAACTTTGAACAATTCCTTGGCCAGTCTTCATTTTTAACAAACTAATCATTTTGGCGTTGGTTGGTTTATCTCATTTTTTAGTTGACGACAAAGGTATGGTGGTGACAGCGTTTTCGGCGATTTTCTTTGGCCGGTTGAGACGACGAAATTACTGGAAACTTTCAGGCGTGGGAAGTAATAGGTGCTTAAGGAGGTCTATTAATTTTGATTTTAACGAGTGTCGCCGAGATACCATTTTTCGAGGGAAACCTTCTCAGAATGATTTTAATATTTTTTTAGAAGATCTGATGGCTTGTTTGAACTAATTTCTAGACTGAGGTTTAGTTAAGATATGTACTAGGATATGAATTGACCAGATTTGAATTTTTACAATTGGAAATAGTGGTTGGGAAAGGGAAGGTTTTGGCACAGCTATGGTGAAGAAGAAAGGAAAGAGAACAAAAATTGAAAATTTGGTAAATTGTTTTTGAAAAGGTTGGGACCCAGATATTACAAATGTAAAAACACTAAATGGTCTTAGTATTTGACGTGGTATTTATGCCAGGCAATTGAGATACACGCTCCGAGGGAAGGGTTTATTATAAGTATTTTTATCGAGTTGAGGTGTAAAAATGGGAAAATCTAAAGTTCATATATCGGCTTTAAAATCTGGTGTAAGTTTATGTGGTCGAAAGGCCATTACGCCAAATTATAATGCAAATAAATGAAACGTGGAGGCCAATTGTAAAGGACAAACCTGAGCATTTGGTCCTAGAACACTGGTCAGTACGTGGCGCTTCACTGTCTTGTGGAAGTCATCATAGTCACTTATAGCGACTATACTCTTGTCACAAGTAAGGATTTTCAATGCATTTGTTAGCTTTCTTGTTGAGATGGCCGAATATCTAGTCACCATAGCCTAAAAAGATGAACAAGCACAACAGCAAAGTTTCAAAAAATGTATCTATCAAGTATATGAGTACATATATGATAAGCCACACAAATAACACAACAATGCTTAAAAACAAGCATCAAGCATTACTCTATGTATTGGCTTATACATCAACTTATTGATGATCTGTTGATAATACCTTTGTGTCATTCTAAGTAACAGCTACTTTGGTATCGATTCTTTTACTACATGATAAAGGACTACAATACCTTGAATACTGTGATATTCCGTGTTTTATCTCAATCTCTCCTCTTGCAAGGAAACTGGTGTACTTACTTTAAGCTCTGTGCAATAATGTGTGCTTAGTTGTCTAACCTCAACATCAGTTTAGAAGGATCTTCCTATTCGTTGTATTTTTTCTGATATTATCAGAAATTTATAAAGCCCCAACCATCTGTACACTGAAAGTGGAATTTTTGCTGATACATCATCGATATAAACCACGACTGTGGTGGTACATGACACTCTTTTGTTATATATAGTACAGTGACTTAGAACCACAACACAAGAAGGTTTTCCATTAGAACAGTTGAGGCCTTTCCAGAGACCAATCAACATATAGTCCAGGGATATATATAAACCAAATATGCAAATAGCAGTTGTCTAAACCACCAACTACTTCACCTTCATAGTATGGCCTAGTCTTTACAAAGAGGAACTAGGGAATGAACTCCCTTTAGCAACTATCTAGAGGTTGTGGACACTTACTTTACGTTAGATCTTATAGGTAAGCGGATTCTAAGATCCTAATTAGTGAGACTGCATTGAAGCTTTTCTAATTCTAACTACTTTTTAGAAAAGAAGCATGTCCAATTCCCACTGAATTATGCGGTCTGAAGGACCAAGTTTATCCGTCTATGTTTCTCCGTCAGCCACTCTCATCTTTCTGCTTAACATTTTAACTAATCTAT
Source organism: Nicotiana knightiana (assembly GCA_005239525.1). Lineage (NCBI taxonomy): Eukaryota > Viridiplantae > Streptophyta > Magnoliopsida > Solanales > Solanaceae > Nicotiana > Nicotiana knightiana. Next base: position 99,655 of record ML399627.1, on the reverse strand, counting down.
ACTACTTGTATATTAATAAGTTAGGGTTCAAACTGCATTTATTTTTGGATTAATACAGAAAAGAGGTTTGAGAGTGGCTATTTCGATTACCTCCTTGGCAAGCTCATTAGTATTGAGGACAACAATTGTATTGGCGCCGGTTTTGATGGAATAGATTGGTCCATAGGTTTCAGCCCAATTTGTAAACGTTTTGTGGGGTTTTTTCTCAGTAAGCTGCAGTAAATTCCCAATCACTGGTAATCCTGGGACCTCTGCACCAAATTCACACATACTTCTCATCAGTATTTACCTATCTACATGCTATATATGTTTCAGCAAACTCTGTTGTACATATTGGATCATTTAACTTCAATCCACATAATCAGAGGCAGATGCTGCCTTTGTACAATGGATTCAACTGATTCTAGAGTTCTCGACACGGAAAATATATGTAAAACACAACTAAAATTTTGACAAATATCAAAGTATGAACCCATAATTTTAAAAGTACAATAAGTTAGTCTAAGCACCTTAAAGATTGAAGGTAATAAGCTCCCGTTTGGTCACAGATTTTGACAACTTTTTTCAAAAATTTGAAAACATTATTTGCTCATGGAATATGAGCAGTTTTTCCAAAAAAAAAAAAAAAATTGAAAACATTATTTGTCTGGTTTAGGACAGTTTTTGGGTGAAATTTTTTCTTCCGCTCACAAAAGTTCAAATCCTTTTCAAATAAAATACATCTTCAAGCACAATTTCTAACTTCCAAAAATTATTTTTCAACACAACTTCAAAAACTCTTTTTTCAAGTTTCAATCAAATCTAATGTATAACTAAGTTTAAATATTGGATTCGCATATGTAAATAACAGAATGAAATGAAAGTACCTGGCAAAGGTGGGAGAAAATTAGAAGATTTCCTCTTTTCATCCTTAACATACTCTTTAAGAAACCATAGTGAAATCCCACCAAGAGCGACTGCTGGACCACCTATTGTAATAGCAGTTCCGAATGGTACTGTTTGAAGATTCAAAATTGCATCCATCCTGTTCTCAATAGCACAGGAGAAATGAAAATCTACAATCTGAAAACTCAAAGTATAAAGAGAATAAATAGCAAGAAGAAGCAGAGAAAAGTTGGCGAGTATGACTATGCATGGAATAACAAGTGTCAATTAATATAAACAAAAAAGTACATACCTTTTGGAACTTGATACCCCCAGAAACTGATGAAGAAGAAGACAGAGAGAAGGGTTTTTGTCGTATACTTAACTTGAGTTATGGATCGAATAATACCAATGTTATTAATTATCATAAAAGTTGCAATATTTGGAGGTTTCTTTACAGGGATAGCAATCAAATAAAGGTAAAAACAGAGACCATCTTGGACGATCATTGTTGTTGTTGGTGGGTGTTTGGACTGGCTAGACATGTTCTGTCCCATTGCTGTGTGCGCGCGCATATAAATTTAATAGATACATGTATGTATTGCCTTTATCTGAAAAAGGTAAATTGAATAATAAGATTTGATAATTATTAGATGTATATTATATATAATTAATGTTATACAAGGAAGAAAACAGCTTTATTTAGGGTGTGTTTGGTATAAAAGAAAATGTTTCCGTGGAACTTGCAAAATAAGTAGTATTTTTATTTATTTTTTGGTGTTTGATACGCAAATTAAGAAAAATGACTTTCTCAAGAGTATTCATAAATAATTTATATATAATAAACATGAAGCCATAAACTTTCAAACCAACAACCTTTCGAGCCCACACATTTCATAAACTTCCGTACCACTAAACGTTCGAAACCGCGAAATTTCGAACCCGTAAACTTTATAATTTTTAAACCCGTAAAATTCCAAACACATAAACCTCCGAACTTATAACTTTAGAACTTGTAAATTTTTGAACCTTAAACTAAAAAATAAAAAATAAAAACTGAAAAATATATTAAATTTTTTTTTCCTGGGATGGGGTGGGTGGGGTTAATGTCATTTGGTATGGTCTCACTTATGGTACATTCCCATATGTCATTTTGAGGAAATCAGAGAATATAAAATTAAAGACGATTCGAATCCGTTTTTAATGTTGTCCTATTACTTATTTGCTTGTCTTTGTCCTTTTGGAATTTTAATAATATGAACCAATATTTTGACATAAACTTGGACTCATGCCTCCACTCGTTGTCCATTCCAATATAAATTATCATGCATGTGTCGTCCAAACCTTGATATCCTAATCAAGATTTTAGTTTATTGCAATGGGAAAGAGTTAAAAATATTTTCGATCAATGTTATCAGAGGAGGTATTTTAATTTTACTATAATCAAAAGATTCGCACCAAACATCTTCTCTAAATCGGTCACACTCTTTTATACTCCTCCCCAATTCTCAGAGGTGTATTTAACTTCGTGATTCTACTAGATTTAATTTACTGAATTCAAAGTTCTTTATGATTTATACTTATGTAGTGAACTTTTAACAAATGCACATGTTTTTAAGTATTACTTTAAAATTCAATATATTATGATTTCAATAAGTAATTTAACCGCTTTTTTGAAAAAAATTGCCCAATAAAGAAAAAGATTCCTTGAAAAATTATTGTATGTAGCTTAAATTTTAATTTATTCAATTTGTCAGTTTTTTTTTTTGGTTTCTCATCCTGTGTCCGTTACTTGCATTGGAGCCCGACTATATCCGGATTCGCGCCGCGTAGGACACCATTCGGGGGGAAGCGCTCCCTATCAAGGATTTTTCCATACCCAGGACTCGAATCCGAGACCTCTGGTTAAAGGAAGAGCAGTCTCATCCACTGCACCACATCTTTTGGTGGTAATTTGTCAGTTAACTTAACACATTCACTATTCAACCAAAGTGCTAGTTTTCTGACTCCTCTCTGATTCACATTTTTACCCTCAGTTCAAATTTCAGTAGAAATCAAAATATGAGATGATTTATTTTTAAGGCCATGTATTCGGTGTCTGGTTCGATAGGACTAGGAAGAAGAAGATTTGGCAAGGGAAGGGAGTTCACCCCGCAAGCCCTACTGCAATGCCAAAGGCGAACAACATTAATACAACTATTAAGAATACTCTCCGATGTTGACTTTGTAAATTAATAGGCCGGTAGGTTACTTTTGAATCAAAGTAGCGACGAAAGGGGAAAATAGCTCAGCCGGTTAGAGTGCTGGTCTGTCACGCCAGAAGTAATTTGTCCAAATTTAAGTGAATAGAATTGCCCAAACGCAAGATACTAATTAATTGAAATGCGCGCAAGCTGGTCCAAACATCACGATTATTAAACAACTCAATCATCCTGATCGAATGTTTTGTTTTTTCTAATTTCTCAACTATCCTATTCGATTTTGTCATCTAAATCCTAATTATCATCTGGATTAATAGCTCTTTTCCAAGTAATTGGCCCTTTTTAATTCCAAAAAAAGTTTAACAATATGGGAAATGGCAATTGGAAATTTGGAACTCTTTTGACACCTTGGATCTAATTCATAACATCACAGGTAATGTACTTTCTTTCTTCACTTGACCAACGCGCCTTCATTTCTACGTACGCGTCACAGCCCTTCAACTATTGCAGAAACCAAACAATTTGTTCTGCGTGTAACTCACGCATCATCTCACAATGGGTACTACAGTAATTTCACTTACCCCCAAACCCCCGCCAGCTCTCTCGTGTCATTTCTCTATGCAGAAATTGTTACTCCAATTTCACCTAAAATTTCTCCATTTGAAGCGTGAATCAAATTTCCATTTTTCACGAGTTTCAAATTTTTGCTTTATGAATTTGATTACTTTGTGTTTATTTGTTTACTTAATTTTACATTCCCAGATTAAGAAATGACATTCTAAGAAAAATGGAGTTGAAGAAATTTTTTGGGGTTCTTTAGGGTTTTAACTTCAAAATTTAGGTTAAAGAGGAGACTAATACAGAGATGTGGGATGCAAGAAGGCCTCATTTTCTTGTGGGTTTTAACCCTTCAATCCATTCTGAAACATTGGTAAGCATTAGTTGCTTCACAATTTGTTGGTACATTCCTGTTTGCTGCATTGTGATTGTTTTTTATTTAGCTGCTGTTTTAGTTAGTAATTTTTGTTGAGTACTTTAAGCTGAAGGTAGTTCACTTAGTAAACAATTATGTCATACCTATATGAGTATTGGATGTGGTTATGTATCAGACATTGGTTCATTTGATGTTTAGGTTTAACAAACTTTATAATCTTTAGCACTAGAATGCAGTGAGACTCAATGGCTGAGTTACATAGGGATAACTTGTGATACTTCCTGAGGAGTACGTGGGCGGCCCTATTCTTCTTGTTCCTAAAAAAAAGCTTGGATCTAGATAAAGTACCCTTCAGTCTCTGTTTTGTGTGAATATTTGGAATTACATTGCTCTTGAAACGGCTTGCCTCCTGCATTTAAAATAATGAAATGATTTATTTTAAGAACAGCTGAGGAACTTAGTCCTTATATTCGGTGAAGCTACAACTGGATATATTCAATGGGAAATAGAGCAGAAGCCTTTCTGTGTTGACTACATTTGTCTGTGTGCTTGAACTTCTTATGTTAACTGTCGCCCATAGATATTCAGTGAGACGTATCACGGATGCCTTCCCGTGTAGACTATGTTTATCTATGTGCTTGGAGTTCTTAACTCACAAGTCTGAAAGCATCAGCCTTCTGGAGGCGATGTATATATTGAGATGCTATGAATTGTAATTTGATATGTATAATCGAAATTCGAAACCAAGCAGTTGCTGAATATTACTCTGGAGATGATTATTGGTATTTTCCATTGAGATTAATTGATGTAGCATTCAGTGACGAGTTATGTTGTTGAAGTTCATAGTCTTTCTTAAGAAACTAACTTACTTGATCTGTTTGGCAATATATTTAGCATTTTTCTGAAAAAGACCAGATTGTTCAACTCTTGCAAAGTTCATTAACTGTTCTGAAGTCTCTGTTGCAGAAAATTCCGTCAAAATTCATTAAACATATGGAAGGAAGAGCTTCTGGAACAGCATTTTTGGTGGGTCCCAGTGGAAATTCTTGGCCTATGGACTTAATACAGCAAGATGATGGTTTATTCTTCCACAATGGATGGGCTTCATTTGTTAAAGATCACTGCCTTGAAAGTGGGGATGCTTTGGTTTTCAGATATGACGGTGATTTGCATTTCACTGTGCTAGCATTTGATGAAAGTTCATGTGAGAAGGAAGCTGCTTATAACGCTGACTGCAGTCAAGGAGCAACAAACTTGTACAATCTTGCTTTGAAAAAAAGAGACCGAGGAAACTCAGCTTTACTAGAATGCGTTGTTGAAGGTGTTCCTAAGAAAATGCGAAGCACTCAGATCCCTTCCGAATGCACAGCAGAAGACGCAGTTTGCTCAAATGGAAGAATTTATGCTTCTAACTTTCTGAATGAAATGGAGAATGCTGGAAATGCATCAAACAATACAGTTACCATCGCTGTGCCAGCTCAAACAGAGATTGTCTGCAGTAACTCAGGTAAATGGTTAGATTATAGTTTATACATTATTGTTGGCAGTTTTGAATTGCAACCGCCTCATCTTGAAGCTTTTAGCTATTAGGGAGCGAACACTTCTATTTGTATATTTAGGTTTGCGACAAGCTTCCACGGGTGTTTGCCCGATTCTTTTTCCTGGGTGCACGTTGGAACATTTTTCCTTTTTGCATTCAGTGACTAGTGAGACTTGAACTCAAGGTTTTTGTCTGATATCATGTTGAATTGTGTGACCACCTCATCTAAAAATTTAAACTGTTGGAGGAGACACTTATATTTTGATATATTTTAGGTCTTTATCACTTAGTAATGTAAGTTCTTATAGTGCAAAGCAGTTGTATACATTGGTTCCCTGCATTTCTATTACGAATTAACTTTTTTTTTCTTTCTGTTTTCTTAATGGAAAGGAAATTCAGTTGTTAGCAACAGCTATATTACATAATTGTCAGTTACAAATTTGGAAAATTTATTGCTATTTTGAATCTAAAGCAGAGGTGAAAACAGGCAATGGTACCTCCGAAGAACCTATGTGGTTGTCTGCACAAGAAGCAGAAAAGGTTGCCCGTTCGTTTACCTCGAGTTTCCCCAACTTTACGAAAGTTATGAAGAGATTCAACGTTAGTGGTTCATACACCCTGGTGAGTAGGTCTTCTGTTTTCTTTAAAACAACATTTCTTGGTGCAACTACAAAATATTATGAGTAATCTTAGCATCTGTAATGTCTTGCCTCAACATTTCTTGCTATCAATGACTGCATCGAATGAGCTGTCATATCTTCTCTGACAATAAGGAATGTTGTGGTTGAGAATTATGTGCAACGTGGTAAAGTTGTTTAGCTTGTTATATTTTTGCGTGCCAACAATATCTGAACTGCCCGCTGATGTTTCTATTTATTTTAGTAGCTGCATGTTTGTCCTTAACCTGCCTGTTTTATATTGAACCACAAAGCTATTTTGTTGACGTTGCCATCTTTTTTGTTGTTGTTGTTGTTGACTATATTACACCAATCTAATCCAGCAAGGTAGTTGTGGTGTTCAGTTCCCTTTGTAGCTTTCTGTATCATTATATTGATTTGTTGTATGCCTAAGCTTTTCCATGTTGGATTTGCTTCATCTTAGGAGATGATTCACTCTGAACACATTGGCTTTATTTGATGTTTAGTTTGGAGTAATATTGCATTAGACAAGTTTATTCTCCTTTCACCACCTGCACAAGCATCACTTGGTTTGTTGATCTCCTTCATATTTTCTTGACAGAACATCCCTTATCAATTTGCCACAGAACACCTACCCAAGTGCAAAGTGAAGATTTTACTTCACAATTTAAAGGGAAAAACTTGGACCGTGAATTCAATCCCGACTACAAGAGTACAAACATCACATACCTTTTGCGGAGGGTGGTTGTCCTTTGTTCGCGATAATAACATTGATTTGGGAGATATCTGCATCTTTGAGCTTGTCCGCAAGTGTGAATTACGCGTGCATGTTCTCAGGGTGGAAAAGGAAGGAAATGATTACAGTAGTAAGGTAGTTAAACTAGCTGCTGATTATGCTGCCACCTTGGTTAAAATTTCTGGATTTAAGTTGACGAAAGTGGGAGAAAATTTTAATCACTGTTTACTGCAGGTAGCAAAGGCCAAGACATATGATAAAAAAGGATCTGCTCATGGCAAAGAGAAACATGGTAATATGTTGAAGAGTCATCAGCTCCGTTTGTCAAAGATTAGCAGTGGAGATTCAGGTGAATGCACATGGTGATTAACTAACTTATGTTAGCTGTCCTTCCTCACACCAAACATATTGAAACTTTTCAACTTTCATTCTCGAACAGTAATCAGGAAACCTGCTCAGGATAAACAGGTTTCTTTCACCAAGAGCTGCATGTCAATGAAATCAGTACCTGAAGAGAAATTAGCTGCTGAATCTTTCATTTCTAATTTTCCTCATTTTGTACGAATCATGAAAAAGTTCAATATTAGTGGGTCTTACACTCTGGTGAGTAGTTTTTTGCATGTTATATCTTTTTATATATTGTTATTGTCCGGACCTTTTCCATCCCATTTGATTCATTCGTTATTTCTCAAATTATATGTCAAAACATTGTTTGCCAACATGACGAATGATTTCCCGTGTAGAATCTAGATGCCTACTGGACTTAACACTAATTTAGTGTCTAATGCATTTGAAGAGTACAAAGTTAATTACTGTCAGAATTCAAGTGCTATTTTGTAGCTGTTGATGTTCTAAAATATTTATGTGCACTCATTTTTGAGCTTTGACAATACCCTGTTCTTCTAGATATGTTCTTTTGCCTCTTTATAGAGCTGTTGTGTTTGGTATTTGAACCCTCTTGCCTTCTAACAGAATGTTCTTGTTTGATAAGGGCCTTCTAACAGAACATACGATCAACTACAAAAAATCATAAAATTGTCATCCGAGTGAATCTTCTACCTCAATTTTTGCTTATAAGCAAGGGAATTGTAGGTGCTCCAGGCATCTTTGTGAACGATGTGAATCTTGATAGTGATACCCTTTTTTTGTTTTGTAATGAGACCTATAAGGGTAGTTATAAACCTTTTGAACCTAAAAAAAGGTAATTATAAATTTAGTGGTGTCTATGTTTTATTGATCATACATAAAAGTAGATGCATTTAAGAGAAGATAATGTTTAGCTGCCCTATAATGTTACTTCGCATAGCAAGCATCAGGATGACAGTTATATTGGAATACTCTCTCCAATTGAATTCATATGACATTCATTCCATTTTGGGGTGTCCCATAACATCTAACACTATTCCATTTTAATACAACTTCCACAATTTTAGATATTTCAGTTTCATTCAACTGTTCACATTTTAAACTTCAATATGATGTTTTTTTTTTTATCAAATAAACTTTTCAACCGCTTTTAATACTTAAAAAGAACTGCTATTTTAATACTTTTCTTCACCAATACTAATAAAAAATTTATGTCGAAATAAGATCTTAAACTTCGTGCCTAGTACCGTCACATAAAATTAGATGGAAGAAGTAATATTGGTCAGATTTGTTTCTTTCCTCTCTCTTTATTATTCTTTGAGGGCATAATAACATTTTCGTTATATGGGGGTAGAAATTCTACCATAGAATGTTTGTAAATCTTGACATATTTCTGTTGATAATTGTTCCTTAGGCCAATTTAAGGTGTTGGGTATTGTGGCATTTCTCGTACTGTTGTTTGCTTTAAATTCATATTCTGAGAGACTTCTGTTTCCTTTAACAGAAAGTTCCATATCAGTTCTCAATGGAACACCTTCCAAACTGCAGATCAGAGATCGTGCTTCGTAACTTGAAAGGAGAATGTTGGACAGTAAATTCAATTCCGACTATGAAGGTACAAACGCTGCACACATTTTGTGGAGGATGGTCGGCATTTGTCAGAGATAATGACATCCAGATGGGAGATATCTGCATATTTGAGCTAGTTGGGAAATATGAAATGCGTGTGCATATATGTGCAATTGGGAAGAAGGGGTTAGATTACCGAAACGGGATAACTTCTAATGAATCGTCTATCCTTGAGTCCTTAACAAGCTAGAGACATTCGATGGAACACGCAAAAGAATGCATAATACAAGGTGAGGGTTAAACTCTCTTTAGTTCTAATAAGTATGGTTCCATTGCATTTGGTAGAGAAGTATCAATAGTTATTCATAAGGTTGCACTTAGCTACTAGAAGCTTTTAAGATCTGTACACCTTGCTGTTCCACCATATTTTTGCCAACACATTGAGAGAGTTGTCATATGAGTGTCACATGCCTTTTTACAGTTTTGTTCTTTTCAGATTGGAAGAGTGCCAAAACCCTGTTGCTGTATTTTTGAAAACCTATGTTGCCAAACTCTGTTTTCTATTCTTTTATTTGCTTATTCAGTGCTATTACAGCTTGCTGGTGTTTTGAGAAATATAGTGCCACAAATTTTTAAAGGGGGTATGGTGCCAACCTCAAAAATACAGTTACCACCTTTATTTTTTGCAAATATGGATGACCAAGTGATGATTCCCTTCCCTTGCCTATTTCAGTTTTTCTCTCTTTTTCTTTTCCTTTTTTCTGAACACATTTATTATTTCAGTATGTGGACTCTCTTTTTATCAACCTACGGGCTTTTCTGTTCAATTCCATTTTCAGGTGCCTAATTACTTTTAGTTTCAGGCCTGACTTATTGCTGGAAGTGGATACGTTGGATCAGAAAAGGAATACACGTAAATGTTATGGAGAAGCTTAAAGTAAATCATCTAACATTTGACCAGGTTGGACATGGCTTCAGTACTTAGATGTTCTGTTCTCAGTGTTCCCTAAGCTCTCATGTTCAGACTCTGTGTTAGTTTAAATACTGTGCGAAAAGCTTCTCATTTTCCTAGTATCGTAGATTTCCCTTTGTAAATAATTCATGTGTCTGTAGTTAGTTTAATTGCCAGGAAACATCTGCTGTTGTCTGTATATTTAAAAACACAAATTGAGACAACTAGAATGGATCGAAGTTTCACTCAGCTGAAATGAGTTCGGAGATATTTCCTCCATGAAGTTGTTTTTTTACAGTAGCACCAACTTTGTCACTTTAGATTCATTTAAACTGTTACATTATCACTCTCATATATGTGCTGTCTTTGGCTCACGAGCTTCTGGATTGATCTGAAAGTTGCCGCTTATGAATTCTGCCTTCCACTGGTATTCTCATGGCCAGCAGCCTATTCCCCCTATACAGCTCAAGTGCCCCTTTCTCCTTGTTATTGTTTGTGATCGCGGTATACCTTTCCTCTGTTTCCTCTTCATATTAGTAATCAATACCGCAAACTTGATCATCTTTCTCCCTTTGGCTTTGCATCCTTTACTAGACTTACTTTTGTACTGTATGTAACACAAGTTTAATTGTAATATGTGTTTTTAATAAACCAACTTCTATTTTCTGTCATTTTTTCTTCTTTTTGAAATATACCAAAATATGGAGAAAGTTCATATAGCTAATATATTCTGTTTGGCGGGAATCTCCCGGTGCTTTTTAGTTTTGTTTCTTCTATCTTTGATCTGGAATAAAAATGATCGAAATGCAGGTTAAAATTAGGGAGGATTTGGATTATAAGCATTACGTATCATAACGATTTCAATGTTGTAGAAACATAAAGTTTTGAAGAGGATTTTTATTATAAAGCATACATGGTTAAAATTAGGCAAGATTTTTATGATAAAGGCATAAGTATCATAATTTTATGAATGTTGCAAGAAATTGTAACATAAAGTTTGAGGATTAAAAATTCCTCCGTTAGATCGATTACACATACAATTCTGTTTTTGTAGACATAACACATCTCAACTTATGTTTGAGGTCCATCACTTGGGTGCTGGAATAATATGGAAACCATATTGATCTAGCCATAAATGTAATTACTCATTATCATACATTTAGGATGCTATCAAGACAAGTGAATTAAACATGCTAAAAATTGATATTGTATAAACATAACTTCGATATATGAACGACAAAACCATATTGCATAAACGTAATGGGAAATATAATAACATTCGGAAGAAAACCAGGAACAAGTACGAACTAGAAGAATGTTAGGGACTAGTTCAATTAGCTAATAAGGCTTCCATGCTCGACTTGGCATAGGTGTTCTCATTCCCTCAATAGGTATTGCAGTAGAATCTCTTGTTGGAATCATCAATGGACGGATTGGAGTTCTCGCACAATACATAGGAGTCTCACCCCCTAAGCCAGAGCTAGAATTGTTCACTTCTACATTCACGTTCTCACAAATTTGATTGCGATTAACATAAACAGAGTTCATTTGAGCCTCCAATTCTACCCGAACTTTACTCACTCTAACCTCTACAACGGTTCCAACCATCCCATGGTAAGGTCCTTGACGGATTTTAATTAGAGCATTCACCAATGGATCGACTCTTCCAAATCCATGCCCTTCTTTAGGAAGTGAAGGTCTGAAATTGGCTATTGATCCTGATTTAACATCCCCATTTCTACTTCTGTTGTTGTGAGTTTTACTAGCTAGGGATACTAATTCTTCACAATATGCAACCTCAGAGACATTATCTTCAAGTAGCCTGGTCAAATCTGTGCTCTTGATTGCATGCGTGTACATCTGCTCTTGATTGTAAGTTCACTTATACAGGTCATTGTGGATGATACTGTATCTAGCCGCTTGCATTCTCAGTTTCTTGGCCTCTTTTTTATCATATGGGAGTATGTTATCATGCAAGTATGTAATAATATGATTGCACCGGTCTCAAGTTAAGTTTATGGTTCTTACCTCGACTTGATCTAGCGACGAGTTGAGGAGGTGGACCCGCTTCTGTCTCCGGCTGTGATGTTTTTGGTGGCTGCGGCTAGCTCAGTGAGGCCATCTGCCTCAACGTTCGGTGCTCGTGGAATTCGGTCGAGGTGGCATTCGTCGAACTCGGGCAGCAGCTTGCAAATTTCGGTCTGATATCTTTGCAATCTCTGTTCCTTGATTTGGAAAGTCCTTGTGACTTGGTTGGCTACGAGTTGGGAATCACAACGTAATTTCTATGGAGCGCGCTGGCAGCTGTGAATACCATGTTAATGCTCCTCCCATGAGGGCCTCGCCGAATTTTTTCAGCAAAATAGAGGACACTTGTTCTTTGGCGAGGTTGTTGCCTTTCACGGAAGTGACATAATGGGTCACATGATCCTCCGGGTCGGTCGTGCCATCGTATATCCTGAGGTAGGGCGGCATTTTGAAGGTTTTTGGTATGGCATAAGGAACTGCATCATCACTGTACGGCTGCTCTTAGATTTGTCTTGCTCGTTGAGGACAATTATGAGGTTGGTAGGTAAGTCACTTGTTATCCTCACCTTTTCTTCTCGGTTACCTGTCATTCAGATTTTCCACAAGGAAAGAGAAAAGATCTTGGGCTTTGTGATCTTAGTGACCGGCGTTAGTTATAGATCTAGAGGAGACTAACTTTAGCTAAGAAATCCCCACAGGCGAAGCCAAATTGTTTAACCCAAAAACATAAATCTTGGTTTAATAATTAACTTCAGTTAAACGCTATTTCGGCTTTCAAAAGACGAGTAAGGGACGGGGAGAGGGAGGCTCTCGAAACCAAACGAGACTAGAAAGAACATGGGAATTAGCACCATTCATATGAGTGCTTTTGTCTCTTCGAGACAACAAAAGGACATCCCTCTCTATATCTCGGTCTCGGTTTAGCATCATATATAACTCTGGAGAGCATTTTTCTTGGTTGTAGTGCGGAAATCTTAGTTAAGAATAATATCCTCACATCTTGTAAATCATAAAAGGTGGTTGAATTGCATTTACGAGTGTAACAATAATTTTATGTAATGAATGCCTTTTTATTTACCAAGAACAACAGTAGTGTGTATATGATTGTCATTAATCACTACAAGAAATATGATCTATGACGACATTATATAAATATCGTTTTAAGGTACATAAATATCACAAAATTGCTTCCCGACATTTATTTGACACTTAGTTCAAATGTCGTAAATTTTAATGTCGGTAATTTTTCGACATTTATTTTAATGTTTAGTAAAAGATTTACGACATTTATTTACTGACTTTTATGAAAATGTCGCGTTAAAAATTGTGACATTTCACATAATGTCGGCAAATTAATACTGGTTTCTAACTTATTTTGTACAGAGAATATTCACATAATATTCCCTTTATTACCCTATTGTGAAAACTAGCCGTTACAACTTCATTGACGGTGCTCGAGCTCGACCATGACGAACTCCTCAACCTCGTCTGATGTTGACTCTTCGGCTATGAGCTCTACTGCTTCCTGATCCACCTCGACCAATGGGGCTCGAAAACCCTTTCCTTAGTATCTTCTTATTTCAAATATTCTAGAGCGGATTTTGCACAATACAATAAATACATGAATATGTCCATAGTCAGGTTTATTTTCACGAATATATAGCAACTGAACATTACTCACTATAATAATAAAATCTTAAAATAGTATTTTATCCCATGATCAAAGTAACTGAATTTTACCCACTATAACAAGGAATCACTAAACTTTTTTTATTACATTAAAGTAAGTAAATTTTTCTAATATAGCTATAAAGAAATTTACCTAATTCTATAACAATAAAATCACTAAACTTTATCTAATATATTATTTGACTTACCTTGATGGATAGGTTGTCGTTTTAGTAGGTAAATTTGACTATGCGTACAATCATATGTAAATTCACGTATTATCACTCATAATATCTGTAAAGTCATAAAATTATCTTTTGTCTCATCAAACTAGCTAAAACTATTGTAACTAGAGCTGTCAAAACAGGCCAGCGCAGCCCAAGCCTCAAGAGGATTTTGAATTTGGTGTGCTAAGACGGGCTGACCCGCCATATGAAAGAGCCTTAAAATAGCCAGCCCAACCCAACCCTAAGAAGGTCGCGGGCTAGGGCATGCCGGCCCTTCAACTTTTTATAGAAAAAAAAATTTCTTTAAATTCTTTTAAATATTTTTTTGTGACATAGTCGATTATTCATATAAACAACTTTGTTTGCTTAGAACATACAAAAAGCATAATATTTGACGAGGAATATTGTAATTGAAATGCAAATTCTTTATATCTCTAGCTCTTCTTTTTTAAAGTTACATGAATATTTTCTTAATACTTTTCTTTCATTTTTCTCAGATCCAGAGATTGCTTCAATAAGTTTATGTGCTAAGATTTTTTAATTTAGGATTAACATCATTTGCCGATTTCATCATTATAGTCCATAAAATTTTTAAAATTTCTGAACTTTGCTAGTGGTCAATTTTTTTTTTTTGTGTATTTAAAATTGATATTTTTCGATACTGAAGAGCAGTTTAAATATTAATAATATATTAGTAATCCAAAGTAATCATTGGCCGCTTAAAGTAATATTTTCTTTTGAAAAAAATACTATTATTGACCGCCTAAAACTTTTTGAGTTCGTTATTAGTTAAGCGAAAGAAAAACTAATTTTGTCATATTACATGCACGTCAAAAATTTAAATTCTAGTTGATATGGAAGGGTAAATGAGAAATCTAGGGTTGGGGAATGGAGATTATAGTTAATAGTTTTTTTTTAAAAAAAAAAAAAAAATTTAATAGTTAGTTAATTTAAATTTAATTAGTTTTCAGACCATGGGCCGACCCAGATCCAACCTCGGTCAAGCCTCAACGGCCAGGGGCTGACTTGGGCCGGGCTTATATGCCTCAATTTTAAATGGCTCAAAAAATCCTAATCCAACCCTACCCAAGTAGCGGGTAGGACTGGATTGGCCTCAAGGGCCAAGCCCATTTTCACGACTCTAATTGTAAAAATATATCACTTTAATTCTTTTGTCACATTAAAGTAATTGAATGACCTTCTAAAGCTGTAAAAAATCTTATCATCAAATTTTATCTGATATAACATTAAAATGACCTTGATGGATAGATTTAATTTTGTCGTCATAGTTGGTAAATTTTAGTGATTTTACTATTATAAAGGGTAAAATCCAGTTATTGTAATGAGATAAAAAATACTTGTTCGTATTCTCTTGCAAAGGTTCGTTTGCTTTCCTTTTTATTTTATGGATTTCTTTCGCGTTGTGCGTATTCGTCCGATAATTTTTTTTGAATTTTATCACTCACACGTATATTATGGTGGGGTCAGTGACCCGTCAAAGTTTCATATTCTAATGGGATCGGGTCGTTGCCTCGGCAGTATCATGTATCATATTCTTATGGGATCGAGCCGTTCCACTCGGCAGGATTATGTATTACACTCTTATGGGATCGGACCGTCCCCTCGGCAGTTCTATGAAACAACTCTTATGGGATCAGGTCGCTCGTCTCGAGAGAATCGTGCGAAAAACTTGATAAGGAGTCCGCGTAATCATGAGTTTCATGAATTGAGATATGATTGTTGATTTGATGTTGATCATTGCGACAATTGAGGACTTTGTGTTCACTCTTCAGTTGTAGACCGTATTATTTGCCTATATTTGTTCTCACTGTTTACTTACCGTATTTCATACTTGCCTATCTTATTATATTCGATTTGTTGGACCACTAGTAAGTGTCAATCTCAACCCTCTGTCACTACCTCTTAGAGGTTAGGCTAGATATTTACTGGGTACGCGTTGATTTACGTACTCACACTACACTTCTATACTGAATGTGCAGGTACTGAGGCATGTACACTAGGTGGTCATCTTGGCGCATTGGCGCAGCTGCTGAGGGGGCTTTGTGGTGAGCAACATTCTACACTACAATTCGCAGCACACAGAGTCTCCATCTTATTCAGTTATTATATCTTGTCTATTTTATATTCCAGATAGATGTTGTGGTAGTGTTGTATTATTCTAGTAGATGCTCATGCTCTTGGGATACCAGGTTTTGGAGGTTCCTAGTGGATGTTCATTTTATTTCATGTTATTATTATCACTTCACTTTATGATTTATTTATATTGGGAAAATTGGTAAAGAAAAGCACATGTTTCTATGAGTGCTAGATTTTATTCTATTTATTTAATGAAATTCTTGATTTTTAAAATGAAAAATAGATATTTAAGTGGAGGTTCACACGTTGGCTTGCCTGCAGCATAGTTGGTTGCCATCACGGTCTATTATTGGATTTGGATCGTGACAATACAAATCTATGAATGAGTATTTGAGTTGAAGTTAAAAAAATCAAAAAGAAAAAAAAGTTAGAAGTTGATAAAGAGAAGTGTAAAGTTAGTAGTATGGGGATATGTACTTCACTTCATTTTTTTTGGGAATAAGTTGGTAATTTTTGTTTCTTGATGTTTTGAGTTTCCTTAGTTTTCATTTTTTTCTTCTTCAGTTTGAATAAGAAAACATACGTATACACATTTAAAAGTGAAAAAGTTTGTTAAAAATTCTTTTTGTCTGTTTTGTTTATAGAAAACAAGTTTGATAATGAGACATGCAGATTTATCTAAACTCTTATTTCGGTAAAAATGTTGTCTTTGTTGTTTAATCAATATAAGAGAATTAAACTTATATGCAAATACAAAAAAGTTATTATTTATTAAACTACTATTTCTACATTTACTATTATCTTTGATAACTGAAGCGCGATCAAATTCACTAGCTAAAAAATATAGTTGGTCCTCTTTATTTACACCTAATTCTCTAATGACCAAGTAATTCTTAGGCCAAACATACAATCAAGAATAGTTTGCATTCTACTCGTAGTTATTTGATGAAGATTCTTTTTTCTTTTTTCACATGAAATGAGATGGTATAACGTTTCCTATAATTCTGAAAGATCAAAAGAATTTCTCATCTTGCAGTTTGAAACTTGGAATCTTAACCTTTGAATAAATATAGGATATATAATTATTTTTTAGAAATGTTATATCAACAACTTAAAAGTTCTATTAGTTTGTATAATATAATCATAAGAAAATATCTTTTTTATAAAGGAATCTAATGTGACATGTTAAACATAAATATTAAAAAATGAAGCTGTAAGTTTCTTTCGGTACTATTATATAAGCTCACTATGTAAGTTAATTAACATTATTTTTCTTTTAGTATTGTGTATCCTCATGTTCAACTCACATTGATGTCTGTGTGCAGTTAGTCTTGTGGTATCCTTACTAGTATGTGCCAAAGAGTGTTAATCTACACAGCTAAATATTTTGTAAATATTTTGAGTATGACCAAGATATCGATAAATAAAAATCTATATTCTTTATTTGATTTTTTACATAATTACTTTGATATTAGTATAGCATAAAGAGAGATTCACTATATAAACTATCATGTAGTAGTGACATAAACATCCCGTACTGAAACCAGTCTTTATCCAATCTCTTTCTTACCTCTTGAATCATTGTATTTTCTGATAATTTCTCAGTAACAGCTGGTCCGAGATAGAATAGAAAGTTTGAGTTCAGTTCTTTCTTTCTTTGAAGGCCTTTGAAAAGTTCTTCACTGTGCATCGAATTAAACCACATGCTCCATCGCTTGTGCGGACTCCCGTCAATTCCTTTGAGTTTCATTCTTGCGAACGTACTCCCCAGGCGGGATACTTAATGCATTAACTACAACACTGCACGGGTCGATACGCACATCGCCTAGTGTCCATCGTTTACGGGTAGGACTACTGGGGTATCTAATCCCATTCGTTCCCCTAGCTTTCGTCTCTCAGTGTCAGCGTCGGCCCAGCAGAGTGCTTTCGCCGTTGGTATTTTTTCCGATCTCTACGCATTTCACTGCTCCACCGAAAATTTCCTCTGCCCCTACCGTACTCCAGCTTGGTAGTTTCTACCGCATGTCCAGGGTTGAGCCCTGGGATTTGATGGCGGACTTGATGAGGTGAGTAGAAATCAAGTAGGCAAAGTAACAGAGAACAAAAAATATATGTAAACACTAAATAATAATATAAAATTAAAATTCAGACGGGTTTGATAAACTTGGTAGAAAAGGAAAAAGAGAAGAAATCTAAAAGAGAAACACAATAATAATCCTTGATATGAACGGGGGCTATAACCAATTTTATTTGAAGACCGAAGCTTTTGTCAGTGTATTTCTGTAGCAAATACGCCATGTACTACTTCCTTTTCATGGCCGTTTCTACACTTCACACCCCATAATTTAGAGCCTATTTTAGACGGCAAGAATTAAAAAAATCTCAGATGTCAAAAATAAATGAGAAGAATAAGAGGAAGATGAATGTAGAAGTTCAAGAAGCAGCACTGCCTGAAGCAAAACAACTACATGTTCGTTCAAGAAAACAAACTCCAACTTCTGCCATTGAGGAAGTAGAGCTGCCTGCTAAAGTGAGATCTAAACTATGGGGTGTTAAGTGCAAAAAGAAATGTGAAAATGAAGTAGTCGCGTGTTTGCTGCAGAAACACGCTAACAAAGGCTATGGTATGCAAATAAAATCGGCTATATCCCCTGATCATATCAAGGGTTTATAGGGTTATATTTATGTCGAAGCTGATAAAGAATGCCACGTTAGAGAGGCATGTAAGGGGCTGCACAATGTTATTGTTGGTTCCCCAAGTACACGCAAGTATACGTGGTCGTCAAGTAATAAAGTGACTCGAAAGTCGGATGTCGAACCCACAGAGTTAGATTGATCGTTAACCAAGCAAACTAAAATCATTTAATTATCCAAGATATTTAAGAGTGATATTTTTCTATTAATCTACTATTGCGAAAATTAAACAAATAACAACTAAATTATCAAGAATGTAATTTTGTATGACTCGATTTTACTTCAGAGGAGATGGAAATTCTAGGATTGTGGTTGGTTTATCAATCCTATTAAGTTCAATAATCACACTCGTTAATCCAGATTATCTATGATTGCTAATTAACCGGATCGTTTATATGAATAGCATGTTCTTACAATACTACTTGCCTGCCCTAATATAAAAATCCAATATTCCTATGGTATTGCTTCTATCATGAACAAATATAATACGGTATTTAATTAAGCAAGACTGTTAGGTATATTCCTATCCTAACCGCGAAATCTATCCCCGAGCCACGGGTTCAGAAACAAGCTCTCTCTAATTTTACTCTAATCTAAGGCTTTCCCAAGCATAACATAAATCGTAGGGTGAATTGGTAGTTACAACAATTCACAATTAAAACTAGAATTAAAGAAACAACCACAAAATGATAATCCGAATTAACGAAGATGTAATTACTAAACGTTAATAATCATGTCAACCACAACCCTAGAACTAGAGTGCCTAGCCACTCATGTTCGTAGTAATAATTTTCCAAGTATTTTGCACAAACAAATTACAAAGAAAAGATAAAGGGATGAAGAACTCTATGATTTTCTCCTCCAAAATTTGTCTACGTGATGTTCTTGCCCCCGGTAGCAAAATTCGCCTAAAAATAGTATTTAATGATTATATATATGTGTAGAGAAAAGATCCAAACGAAATAACTAAGTCCAAAACTAAATAGGACACAAAATAGGCTTTAAAAATCCGAAACACGTTCGTCACGGACCTCGTCTCGTGAGGCAAAACGCTTGGTCTTTTGCGCTAGACCGAGTTCGTTCATTCTCATTCGTAGTAGGGGGGCTTCGCTATCAGAGTGCTATACATTGTCTAGCCTTCGTCAACGCTCCTCGTGGAGTATAGCTCACATCCTAACATCTGATTGGGGAACGGGGCAACGCCCATGAAGCTCCGGCTCAAAGTCCGTACCTGTATCGAAGAGACCAGACCTTGGGAAGGCAAGTTTCACATCTAAGTAATACCCGATCCGATAGTTTACAATATAGATAGATAGATATATATTTCTAAAGAACAATCTAAGAAAAGATATTAATAGATATCTCGAGATGTTAGAAGGTGCAAAATCAATGGGTGCAGGAGCTCCACAACTTTGGGCGACCTCTTCCCCTTCCTCTTTTTTTTTTCGTTTCAAGCATGGACCTTAACTTATCGAATTGCGAATTCTGTAATAAAACCCTATTCATGGGCATTCTATCTGGATCCGGTATCATAAGTCATATCGTTTCTACTTTTTCGAGAAAACTGGTTTTCGGGCCGCAACCTCTGACGCGCCGAACCTCTCGCTGTAAGCCTCGTGGGACGATGTCTGTCACGCGAAAAATCCCTCGCGTCCCCTGTTTTGAAGCGAGAAATCAGGCTGCGTCGCCTGCTTCATTTCCAATGCTGTTTCGTTTCAATTTGTTGATTTCTGCCTAACTTTTCTTCTTTCACATTTTCATTTCTGTTTCTTTGTTTTCAATTCCTGTGCTTGTTTACTTTTGTCTTCTTTTGCCTTTGATTCTTTTGTCTTTCTTTATAAATTAAATACCTACTAGTTGATAATCATGCTTCATTCTTGTAATGTATAAAAGACATATAAATTTTTTATTTTGTTCTTAGTTTTTTCTTTAAAGTACCTACACATAAAATAGACTCAATTAAACACAAATAAAGTATAGGCTAGCATTAAAATTCCAAAATATAAGGTAAGTAATGCACTAAAAATATAAAATTATAGCCAAACATCACTACTCCACACTTAAAACGTTGCTCGTCCTCGAACAATCAAACTACACTTTATATAGACACGACCTTTTAAAACAATTCTCCTAACTCATCACACCAAGAATCTTTAAAATAGACTAAGCACAAGAGTGTAACTTCTTCACCTCAAGATTTGACTCACAACAAAAAAGAGTAGTTCCACACACAATAAAATTTTAAGAACAATTAGAATTTCAAGATAGAAAGAATTCACTCACTCTCAGAAATAATATTCATATGCTATAAAAGATGCACCATAGGTTTTTCCGTAGTGTACTACTCTACTAATCGAGCTCATTCAGTCTAGGATCAAATAGGACTTTAATTGGTTGTAATGTAGGCTGCGGGTTGGATAGGATACATTTGGATATAAGAGTGACTACACCTCCCTAAGCACTTTAAGACATATACTTTAACATTCAAACCCCATACTTATATCAAACCAACTCCACCTTCACATCAATGTATATTAACTCCATACTTCTTTAAGCACAATTGCATCAAGAGTCACCACTATTACGAAATATTTTTAAAAGCAATACAACTTTTTTTCCCCCTTTAAATTCAAGTGGCTTTTATTTTTCAAAACAGCGCACCTTTCTCCTTATTTCATTAGTTCCACTCAAAAGCCAAACCAACCACTCCACTTCTTAACTTTTACAAAGTTCATAACAATTCAAGTGCTCATGAGATGTGAAAAGGTTCAAATAGACGGTTTATTCAAACAAATGGGTAAGGCTTGTAATGTGGTTGCCAAAGAAACATGATTACAGGCTTAATGAGGTTAACTACAATACATAACAATTATGCGAGTAATATATATATATATATATATATATATATATATATATATATAAGATTAATCATAGCATAAAAACTTGTAATTTACATATAGGGGAAAATATTTCAGAGAATATAAAGCATATAAAACTTACATAGTTAACGAGTGAGGTGAGTTTTCCCTTTCGGGAAAACCTGGAAACTTTGCTCCTACTTGACTTACTTGCACAATATTTAAGAATTTACAACGAAGATTTTAAACTAGAATAGAGGATATTTTGGCTAAGAAAAGAGGCATAAG
>ML399627.1:0-77330 GCA_005239525.1 Nicotiana knightiana | reverse complement strand
TATATATATATATATATATATATATATATATATATCTGGTTCAACATAGAAATGCCTATATCACCTCCAAGACTGAACAAAACTACTATTTCACTTTGCAAACACACATGGCAAGTTGTAGACATCAAATGCAATGCACAAAATAACACACAAACCTCACACACACATGACACATAACTCACTTAGGATTGATTTCATCAAGACATTCTAGTCAAAGCAGTTAAGCCAATTTAAGGTATTTATACAAGAGTCAAAAAGTGAGCCTAAGCGTCACAACCAAAGTACTCACTATTCTCAAGGCATAACAAAGTCAAGAGATATTCCTTCAATTCAATTCACCTCACAGTGGTTCCTACTCCTAAAAAAAAATAAAAATAACAAAACTACCTACACCCGGTTCAAATAAAATTCTTGGAAAAGAACCGTAGGGCACAAAAAAAACCAAGGGAGAATTGCTACACTACCTGCAAAGAAAATCATTTTGTCCTTTTTCTTTAGACTTAAATCCCTCAAGAAAACTGTCTAAGAGATCCATCGTCGGTAAAAGCCCAAATTTTCTACATTTTTTTTTTGATTTTTTTAGCTACTAAAATACTACACAACTACTAACATAAAAATAAGAAGTTAACATTTTTCTATATCCTACTACTAATTATCTAGAGAATTCTCCCACCTCACACTTAAAAGAGTATAGTGTCTCCAATGAACAAATAAAGCAAAACAATAACGAGGGTAGACAAGAAACTCCTTGAAAGGCCAAAAGCCGAAGCAATAGAGGCTCACAGGGTACTCAGACTTCCCCAACGCATGGTCATTGGTGTGGGCACCCCACACTTAGTTTTCACCATCTAACTCGCCTTTGCGTTCTTCCAATAGCTTTGCTTCCAATTCTTATAATTCTACAAAACAAAACCCAAAACTACAACAATAATAAGATAAAAATAAAAATAAAAGCAAACATTAAAGTTGGGTTGCCTCCCAACAAGCGCCTGATTTAACATCGCGGTACGACACTGAATCTCGTCTAATCATTGGCAAGTAACACTTTCGACTTCTGACGATCAAAGTAACCTCCATAGTAGTGCTTTACTATTTGTCAGTTCACTAAGAACGTTCTCTCGCCACCTAAGATGCGCAACTCAATTGAACCATGTAGAATGACTCACTATCTCAACGGGCCTGACCATCTTGATTTGAGCTTCCCCGGAAAGAGTCTCAACCTCGAATTGAACAAGAGAACCAATTGGCTCGATTCGAACTTGTGATGCTGAATATGCTTATCATGCCAGCGCTTGGTCTTTTCTTTATATAACTTGGCATTCTCATACGCATGCAAGAGAAACTCATCAAGCTCGTTCAATTGCATCAACCGCTTTTTACCCGCTAAGGCTGCATCAAAGTTCAACTTCTTTATTGCCCAATAAACCTTGTGCTCAAGTTCCACTGGTAAATGACATGCTTTCCTATAAACCAACTTGTAAGGGGAGGTTTCGATGGGAGTTTTGTAGGCGGTCCGATATTCCCATAGAGCATCATCAAGCTTTGCAGCCCAATCATTCCTACTTGCACTAATCGTCTTCTCCAGGATCTAATTTATATCTCTATTTGAGACTTCAACTTGCCCACTAG
Organism: Nicotiana knightiana; assembly: GCA_005239525.1. Classification (NCBI taxonomy): domain Eukaryota; kingdom Viridiplantae; phylum Streptophyta; class Magnoliopsida; order Solanales; family Solanaceae; genus Nicotiana; species Nicotiana knightiana. Next base: position 75,701 of record ML399627.1, on the reverse strand, counting down.
TCTGAGGATGGTAAGTGGTTGCAATTTTATGTTTGACCCCATATTGCGGTAAGACATTGTCCAAGAGCTTGTTACAGAAATGAGTACCCCATCACTTATCATCACTCTCAGAGTGCCGAACCTTGTAAAGATATGCTTTTTCACAAACTTGACCACAACCTTGGCATCATTGGTAGGAAAAGCTATGGCCTTCACCCACTTCGACACATAGTCAACGGCCACCAAAATGTACTTACACCCACTGGACGAGGGAAACAAGCCCATCAAATCAATTCCCCAAACATAAAAAATTTCAACCTCCATAATACCGTGCAATGGCATCTCATGCCTTTTTGTAATTGTTCCTGTTCTCTAGCACCTATCACATTTCCTCACAAACTCATGGGCGTCTTTAAACACCTTAGGCCAATAGAAACCCGATTGCAATACCTTAGATGTTCTTTTATTACTCGCATGATGACCACCATAAGGCGATACATGGCATTTATGTAAGATGGCATTTATTTCAGATTCTGGCACACATTTTCTCATTAGCTGATCAATACAAGATTTGAACAGGAATGGATCATCCCACACATATGACCTCACATCCCGCAAGAAATTCTTTTTAGCATAAGGTTCAACATCAGGCGACATCTCTCCACTTGCTAGATAGTTCAGAAAATCTGCATACCATGGCACCTCCCCAGCAGTAACGGCCAACAAGTGCTCATCTAGGAATGTTTCCTTGATGACATCTCCCTCAACTACATGATCCCGAGTTTCTAACCTGGACAAGTGATCATCCACTTGATTCTCTGTTCCTTTACGGTCTCGGATCTCCAAGTCAAATTCCTGCAAGAGTAAAACCCAACAGATTAGACTTGGTTTAGAATCTTTCTTTTCAAACAAATACCTGATGGCTGCATGGTCTGTGTAGATGATGAATTTGGTGCCAACCAAATAGGCCCGAAATTTATTAAACGCCCATACTAGAGCAAGCAACTCCTTTTCTGGCGCTGTATAATTTATTTGAGCGGGAGTGAGAGTTTTGCTTGCGTAGTAAATGGAGTGAAATATTTTGCTCCTCCTCTGACCCAAAACGGCTCCAATTGCACCATCACTGGCTTCACATATCAGCTCAAATGGCTCGTTCCAGTCAGGAGTCACTATGATTGGTGCACTCACTAACTTCTTTTCAGCTCCTCGAATGCTTTCAGACAAGCATCGTCAAACTTGAATGACACATCTTTCTCTAACAACCTGCACAAAGGAGAGGAAAATTTTGAGAAATCCTTTATAATTTGGAGATACAAAGCCACATGTCCCAGAAAACTCCTAACTCCTTTCACTGAAATCGGTGGTGGCAACTTTTCAATTGCTTCTACCTTATCCTTGTCAACTTCCAGTCCTGTAACGACCCGATCGATCGTTCCGAGATTTATAGCCCCATTTCCCCCATTATGCTTCTTTATGTGTTATTCATCTATATTGTATAGTATCGGGTTGGTTGGTACGAGTTCAGAGTGGTTTTGGAGTGAAATGAGACACTTAGTCTCTTATTAGGAAGCTTAAGTTGGAAAAGTCAACCGGATGTTGACTTATGTGTGAACGATCTCGGATTCGGATTTTTATGATTCAAATAGCTCCGTTAGGGGATTTTGGACTTAGGAGCGCGCTCGAAATGTAATTTGGAGGTCCGTGATAGAATTAGGCTCGAATTGGCGAAAGCTGGAAATTTGGCGATTTTGGTCGGTAGTGGAAAAATTAGATATCGGGGTCGGAATGGAATTACAGAAGTTGGAATAGGTTCTTAGTGTCATTTTTGCATTGAGTGAAAAATTTGAGGTCATTCGGACGAGGTTTGGTAGGTTTCAGCGTCGTTTGTGAAATTTGGAAGTTTAGAAGTTCTTAGGCTTGAATCCGAGGGTAATTTAGTGTTTTGGTGTTGTTTTGAGTATTCCGAAGGTTTGACTAAGTTCGTATATAGGACTTGTTAGTATTATTGGTCGAGGTCCCGAGGGCCTTGGGTGTGTTTCGGGTGGTTAACAGATTTGGTTTTGGAATTGAGAGTTGTTGTTTCTGCTGGTTTTTGGACTTCTGCTATTTTTTTGGCGAGGGAGGTGGCTTGCAGATGCGGAATTGGGAAGCCTAGGGTTGGAGCGCAGGCGCAAGGATTTGGCTGCACCTGCGAGCCCACAGGTGTGAAACCTGGGCGCTGGTGCGGAGTTTGAGGGGCTAAGTGAATTGCGCAAATGCGAGATTTTTACCGCAGGTGCGAAAAGCCTAGGCAGAATGTATAAATAGCACACTTCGCGAATTTTTGTCCAATTTTCACCATTTTTAGTCGGTTTTAAAGCTTTGGGCAGTGATTTTGAAGGGGAATTTGAGGGATATCAGTGAGGTAAGTTGCTTGAGCCCCAGTAATCGTGTTTATGATGATTTTCCATTGTTTAATCATGCAATTAGTGGGAATTTGGGGTGAAGTTGAAGGGTTAGGGCTTGGGATTTTGGAGAGTTTGAAGTGGGGATTTGAGGGACCAAACGGTGTTGGATTTCGATAAATTTGGTATGGTTAGACTCGTGGTGAATAAGATTTTTAGTTTTGTAATTTTTTTGAGTTTCGAGGCATGGGACCAGGGTCCGGGTTTTAGCCGATTTCGGTTTTTGGCCTAATTTTGTAGTTTTTCTTGTGGAATTCGTTTATTTAGCATATGTTGATAGTATTGTACTGGTCGTGAATAGATTCAGAGCTTTTAGAGACCGAGTCGAGGGGAGAGAGCATCCCGGAGTAGGATTCTGTGCTGTTAAGGTAAGTAACAATTTTAAATCTGGTTTTGAGGGTATGAAACCCGGAGATTTGATATCATGTGGCTGTTTGGAGGTGACACCCATGCTAATTGACGGGCGTGTGAGTGTACGCCATGAGGGTTTGGGACTTGGTCCGTCTCGTGAGGCTATGAAGTCTAATAGCCTTTATTTGTGTTTATGTGCTTCCCTGTCTGCTAGAACTTGACAACTTTCATGTTTAGAGATCATGCTTAGGCTTCATCCCTGCTCACAGTAGTTATACCCAGTCATAGTGATTCTTGTACATGTTTACCTCATTCTCTGTTATCTTCTCGCTGATACACTGTAATACTTTGATTTGGGATGATTTCCTTTATTTATTGAGAACTGTGAGACTAGAGAGGTACATGACTGAGTGAGGCCGAGGGCCGCTTGTGAGGTATTGTACTATAGCATGTGAGTTGTCCGTGCGGATACAGATTGATACCATAGCACGTGAGTTGTCTATGCGGATCCAGATATGATATGATAACACGTGAGTTATCCGTGCAACACGTGAGTGGTCCGCGCAAATCAGCACTTTGGTTGTAGGAACCCCTCCAGAATCTGAACACCCCCAGTAATCGCAGGTACCTATTGAGCGTGTGCATTGAGGGCTGAGGGATTAAGTGACAACGCTTATGAGGTTTCATTTATTTCATTGTTGAATTAGTTAGATGCTATTTGCCTTGTTTTAGTTGATAATTTATGAAACTGATCCATTACTCATGTTTATATTTAACTGTGAAAATTATCAATTGAATTGTTCTGCTTAGCTCGTCACTACTACTCACTTCATTATTTATTGCTGTTACTTGCTGAGTCGGTGGTACTCATACTACACCCTGCACTACATGTGCAGATCTAGGTGTGTTTGAGCACGACGATTGTTGAGTCCAGGCCGGCTGAGTTTCGGAGACTGCAAGCATCCGCAGGACCTTGTTACTCCTTCTACTTCCCTTTTCTGGTTGTATTGACATTTGGACAATTGCTGTAATAGTGTTAGATACTTAGACGCTCATGACTTGGTGACACCCTGATGTTTGGGGCTCGTCCTCCGCACTTTATTTCAAATTGAATTTAACCTTGATTTTATGGGAATTTATAATATCGAAAAGCTTTACTTAACTCTTATATTTTAACTTGGTAGTATTTTTGGGAAAATAGGCTTGCCTAGTATCACGATAGGCGCCATCACGATAAGGTTTAGATTTGGGTCATGAAAAGTTGGTATTAGAGCCTAGGTTACATAGGTCTCACGAGTCATGAACGAGTTAGTAGAGTCTTGCGGATCGGTACAGAGACGTTTGTACTTATCTTCGAGATGCTGCAGAACCCTTAGGAAAATTTCACATTCTTGGATTCTTGTCGTGCGATCTGTTTATTCTGATAACTAAACATCTGTTATTTCGTTCTCTCACATATAGTGAGGACTCGTGCTACAGGTCAGGAGGGCTAGCCACCAGTACCACCAGCTAGGGTTGTGAGTGGCCGAGGCCGTGGTAGGGGCAAAGACGCCGCCCACACAGCAGCTAGGAAACACCTGAAGATTGCCCAGTTGTCCAAGATTAGGACCAGGTCCCCGTGGTAGATACTCTACCGGGACCAGCTCAGGCACCACCTGTGCCTATTGTGGTTTCTGGCCTTTAGGAGGCCCTAGCCCATATTTTATCAGTATGTGCTGGGCTTTCTCAGGCGGTCTCAGTTACTACGATCGCAGCCACTTCTCAGGCCTGGGGAGGCACCCAGACTCCAGTCGCCCGCACACCGGAGCAGGTTGTTTAGGGAATCCAGACACCGGGGGCACCACCAGCTCAGCCGATTATAGCTGCTCAGGAGCATGTAGTTCTGTCTATGCTGGAGGATGATCAACGTAGGTTGGAGAGGTTTGGGAGACTCCAGCCTCTACCTTTCATTGGCAGAGAGAGAGGATGCCCAGGATTTCTTGGATATGTGTCAGAGGATACTCCGCACAGTTGGTATTCTGGAGACTTGTGGGGTATCATTCACTACATTTCAGTTTTTCGGGGCTGCACTCTGATGGTGGAAGACTTATGAGAGGCGTAGGCCTATTGGCGCAACACCCCTCACTTGGAAGCAGTTCTCCGTGGTCTTTTTGGAGAAGTTTGTGTCTCACTCCTGCGGAGAGGAACTGCGCAAACAGATCGAGCAGCTTTGCCAGGGTGATATGCCTGTGATGCAGTATGAGATGCGATTCTTGGTGTTGGCCCGTCATGCTATTTGGCTGGTTCCCACAGACACGGAGAGGATCATGAGGTTTATAGATGGTCTCACTTTTCAGCTACAATTGCTTATGACCCGAGAGAGGGTATCTGGTGCTACCTTTCATGAGTTTGTCGACATTGCTCGACAGATTGGGATCGTCTGCAGTCACGAGAGGGTTGAGTGGGAGGCCAAGAGGCTTCATGGATAGGGTGGATTCAGTGGTGCTCCTCATGGGGGTCAGTCCCAGCAGGGAAGAGGCCGTCCATTCAGGCATGCTCAGTCAGCTCGCCCATTTCACCATGGTGCACCATCTGGCCATGGTTCTCACAGCCATCAGCAGGGCCAGTCGTTATTCAGTGCACTGCCAGTGCAGAGTTCTCATCATGCCTCGTTCGCTCAGGTATCCCCGGGTAGTTCTTTTGGGCATTAGGAGCAGCAGCTTCGTCAGAGGAGGGGTTGTTTCGAGTGCGGAGATTTTGGTCACATTATGAGAGATTTCCCTAGGCTGTTGGGTGGGACTCCACAGTGGAGTACTCGGATGATAGCACCAACACCAGTTCCTCCACCACCTGTCCATCCAACTAGGGGTGGACCTCAGACAGCAAGGGCGGAGCCTAGTCTGCTAGGGGTCGCCCGAGAGGGGGAGGCAGATCAGGGGTGGCCAGGCCCGTTTCTATGCCCTCCCAGCCAGACCAGATGCTATTGCTTTAGATGCTGTGATTATAGGTATTGTCTCAGTCTATCACCAAGATTCCTTGGTATTATTTGACCCTGGTTCTACATATTTATATGTTTCCTCGTATTTCGCTCATTTTCTGGAAATTCCCCATGAGTCTTTAGTTTCATCTGTTCATGTATCTACTCCGTTGGGTGATACTATTATTGTGGATTGCGTATATCGGTCATATGTGGTGTCTATTGGGGGTCTAGAGACCCGAGTGGACCTTTTGTTGCTCAGTATGGTTCATTTCGATGTTATATTGGGTATGGATTGGTTATCTCCATGTCATGCTGTTCAAGATTGTCACGCTAAGACCTTGACGTTAGTGATGTCGGGAATTCGGAGGGTAGAGTGGAGTGGCTCTATAGACTATTGTACCGAGTAGGGTGATTTCATATTTGAAGGCTCAGCTTATGGTTGAGAAGGGTTGTCTCTCTTACTTGGATTTTGTGAGAGATGTTAGTGCATAGACTCCTACCATTGATTCTGTTCCGGTGGTATGTGATTTTCCGGATGTGTTTCCTGCAGACCTGCCAGGCATGCCGCCCGACAGGGATATTGACTTTGGTATTGATTTGGTGCCGGGCACTCAGCCAATTTCTATTCCACCATACCGTATGGCACCAACAGAGTTGAAGGAATTGAAAGAACAACTTCAGGAACTCCTTGATAAGGGGTTTATTCGGCCTAGTATGTCACCTTGGGGTGCACCAGTTCTATTTCTGAAGAAGAAGGATAGTTCCATGAGAATGTGTATTGATTACAGGCAGTTGAATAAGGTCACAGTCAAGAAAAAGTATCCTTTTCCTTATATTGATGATTTATTTGAACAACTTCAGGGAGCGAGGGTGTTCTCAAAGATTGATTTGAGGTCCGAGTATCACCAGCTGAAGATTCAGGATTCGGATATTCTTAAGATAGTTTTCAGGACCCATTATGGCCATTATGAGTTCTTGGTGATGTTTTGGGATGACCAATGCCCTATCAGCGTTCATGCATTTGATGAACAGTGTATTCCAGCCATATTTGGACTCCTTCGTTATTGTATCCATTGATGACATCCTGGTGTACTCTCGTAGCCAGAAGGAGCATGCTCAGCATTTGGGGATTGTATTACAGAGATTGAGGGAGGATAAGCTTAATGCAAAGTTCTCCAAGTGTGAGTTTTGTCTTGGGTCAATAGCATTCTTGCGGCATGTGGTGTCCAGTGAGGGTATTCAGATGGATCCAAAGAAGATAAAGGCGATGCAAAGTTATCCTAGACCACCCTCAGCCACGGAGATGATGAGCTTTCTTGGTTTGGCGGGTTATTACCGTCGCTTTGTAGAGGGATTTTCATATATTGAATCGCCCTTGACCAAATTGACCCAAAAGGGTGCTCCATTCAGGTGGTCGGATGCGTGTGAGGAGAGCTTTCAGAAGCTCAAGACTGCCTTGACCACAACTCCATTGTTAGTTCTACCATCAGCTTCAGGCTCTTATATCGTGTATTGTGATGCCTCGTGGATAGGCATTGGATGTGTTTTGATGCAGGAGGGTAGGGTGATTGCCTACGCCTTACACCAGTTGAAGACCTATGAGAAGAACTATCCTGTCCATGATCTTGAGTTAGAAACCATTGTTCACGCCTTGAATATTTGGCGCCATTATTTGTATGGGGTTCATTGTAAGATCTATACTTATCACCGGAGTTTGCAGCATCTGTTTAAGTAGAAAGAACTTAATTTGCGTCAGCGGAGATGGTTGGAGCTTCTTAAGGACTATGATATCACTATTTTGTACCATCCAGGGAAGGCCAATGTGGTGGCCGATGCTTTGAGTCGTCGGGCGGAGAGTTTGGGGAGTTTAGCATATCTTCCTGCAGTAGAGAGACCTTTGGCATTTGATGTTCAGGCCTTAGTGGGCCAGCTTGTGAGGTTGGATATTTCGGAGCCTAGTTGGGTATTGGCTTGCGTGGTCTCCAGGTCTTCTCTTTATGACCGTAATAGGGAGTGTCAATATGATGACCCCCACCTACTCGTTCTTTAGGATAGGGTCCGAAGAGGTGATGCTAGGGATGTGAATATTGGTGATGACGATGTGTTGAGGTTGCAGGTCCGGATATGTGTGCCTAATGTAGATGGGCTTTGGGAGTTGATTCTTGAGGAGGCCCACAACTCGCGGTATTCCATCCATCCGGGTGCTGCGAAGATGTACCAGGATTTGAGACAACATTATTGGTGGAGGCGGATGAAGAAGGATATTGTGGGGTTTGTGGCTCGGTATCTCAACTGTCCGCAGGTTAAGTACGATCATCAGAGATCGAGCAAATTGCTTCAGAGATTAGATATTCCGGAGTGAAAGTGGGAGCGGATCACCATGGACTTTGTATTTAGGCTCCCACGGACTTCGAGGAAGTTCGATGCTATTTGGGTTATTGTGGATCGGCTGACCAAGTCTGCGCACTTTATTCCTGTTCGTACTACTTACACTTCAGAGCGGCTGACCGAGATTTATATCCGAGAGGTTGTTCGCCTACATGGTGTCCCAATTTCCATCATTTCAGATAGAGGTACTCAGTTTACATCGCAGTTTTGGAGGGTTGTGCAGAAAGGGTTGGGTACTCAATTTGAGTTGAGCATAACTTTTCACCTTTGGACGGAACTATTCAGATATTGGAGGACATGTTGTGCGCTTGTGTTATTGACTTTGGGGGTTCATGGGAGCAGTTTCTTCCACTCGCAGAGTTTGCATATAACAACAGTTATCAGTCGAGTATTCAGAAGTCTCCATACGAGGCTTTATATGGGAGGAGGTGTAGATCTCTGGTTGGATGTTTGAGCTGGGTGAGGCTAGGCTCCTGGGTACAAATTTAGTCCAGGATGAATTAGATAAGGTGAAGTTGATTCAGGAGCGGCTTCGCACGATGCAGTCTAGGCAGAAGAGCTATGCGGACATGAAGGTCCAGGATGTGTCATTTATGGTTGGGGAGAAGATCTTGCTGAAGGTATCACCCATGAATGGTGTTATGAGGTTTGGGAAGAGGGGAAAGTTGAGCCCCCGGTTCATTAGGCCTTTTGAGGTGCTATAGAGGATAGGGGAGGTGTCTTATAAGCTTGCCTTGCCACCCAGTTTGTCGAGTGTGCATCCAGTATTCCATGTTTCCATGCTTCAGAAGTTGATGTGCCATAGAATTTCGGCACATTTGATACCAATTACTTAACTTTTAGCTCGTTATAAATGCATTTGCTCGTTAAATCTTATGAAGTTTTGATGTTTTTGCAGTACATGAGGCTTGAGGACCTGAAAGCATGGAAATTAAGTCAAAAAGCCACAAAAGAGCAAAAAAAAGACAAGTTACGGGCCGCATAATTCAAATACGGACCGCAAATCTCACATGCGGACCGCAAACCATGAGGGGAAACCACAGAGTGAAGCAGTTAAAATGGAAAAATCAAATGCATGTTATGCGGTCCATTATGCGACCGCATAACAAGTTTGCGGACTGCATAACAGATCACAGACTTCTAGAAGAGTCAGAGCTCACAAGTTTGCGATGAAGAATGCGACCGCATAACATATATGCGATCCGCATAACTGCTATGCGATTGGCATCTGGAACTGGACTCACGAGATTTGTGATGGAGTTGAAGGATATGCAGACCGCATACCTGTTTTGCGACAGATATGTGGTCGCATAATTTGTCTGCAAAGGGTATTTTTGTCCAGTTTTGGTCCCGATTTTTAGCCCACTATAAATAGATTTATTAGGGTTTTTGTGGGGGCATCTTGTCTGAAAAAGAGGCTACAATACAAGGCATTGAATAGTCCATCTTTTGGAAGCTTTAGAGTGAAGAATCTTGCACTTTTGTAAGCAATATGACATTGAATATTGTTATCTTTTTGTATTTTAGCATGTGTGGCTAGTTTTAAATACTAAGGTTGTGGACCCTAAATGGGTGTAATGTTAATGGGTGTTTACCATTGAATATATGTATAATGGTTGGTTGGTATTTATTTATTTGTCATTCTTCATTTATTGTTGGTGGTTGCAAACATTAACAAGTGCCATTGTACTCTTTCTTTACTTGAAAAAGTGGGTTAGAGTTTGATAGAAGTAAATATCAAAAACTCAAGGCATTAAACCTTGTTTAATAGAATTGCTTAGGGATAAGTTGATTTTATTTGGAACTAATTGATTGTTCTTAAATGCAACTCTTTTATATTTGAAAAATCATAAAGAGGAAATACTACCCAACTATTGGAAAATATTGGGTAGTCATTTAGAGATCATTTTCATATCAAGGACCTTCCATTAGAAATATATCATATTAGCAGTGATAACATTACATTTCATTAAAAGGGACACAACCTTGGTTTAGTTAATTAAATTATTTACAACTTTCTAGAATCATAATTGTTACTATTTCACTCAATTACATTACTCTTGTTTTAAGCTAACAAAATAGAATTACGAGTTAAGTCAAGCTTCACACTATTCACGTAATCTTTTCACGTCTATTCCCTGTGGGATTCAACCCCAACCTAGTTGGGTTGTTATATTTGACATCAACCGCTTTACACTATTTATTTAAGTGTAATTTGAACGTATCAAATTTTGGCGCCATTGCCGGGGAATACGGTCTTGAAATTACTAACTAGTGTGCATTTTACTTTACATATTTTTATTCCATCACACTTTGCTTGCTTTTCTAGGTAAGAATGGATGATTGTGATGAGGAGGAAAATCCTTTTGCGGATATTGAGGAATACCTTGATGATACCAACGTCATTCTCCCTCCGCGGGTTGAGGCTGCTACATTCAAAGTGGAACACGGGTTAATCCTGATGCTCAAGGCAGAAGGATTGTTCAGAAACTCCACTGATGATGATCCAACGCAACACCTAAGGAATTTCTTGGGTGTGTGCACCATGCATAAACAAGACAATGTAACAGACGATGCCCTGAGACTGCGGGTGTTCAAATACTCGTTGACAGGAGAGGCGAGGAAATGAATTCAAAACCTACCTCCTCAGTATATCACTTCTTGGACTGAACTTGTCCGAGCTTTCTTGTCCAAGTGGTTTCCACAAAGTAAGAAGTCTGAGCTCAGAGATCAAATCTTCTTCTTCAAACAACTACCAGGAGAACACTTACATGAGGCGTGGGACCGATTCAAGTTGTACTTAGTGAGGTCACCGAACCATGATTTTCCGGATACTATTTTTTTGGAGAAATTTTACATGGGTTTGGATCCACTGTCCCAGTCCATAGCTAAAAATGCAGCAGACGGATCTTTCATGGACAAAACGTTCCCCAGAATTACACAGATACAAGATGGCCAAACACAATCAAGCATGGCACTCTGAAGATTCCAGTGGTGGAATTTCATACAGTACTCCCTCTCTAACCAACATGATCAAAGAAAACCAATAGAGAGACCAAGTGATTGCCAGTCTTGCTACAAACATTGATGTGCTAATTAAGATGTTCACAAAAAGTCAGACAAAGAAGGTAAATGTTGTGGAAGACATGCAACCAATGGGAAATCAAGAGTTCGAAGAAGCAAACTATGTTCATAATTCTCAAGGAGGTTATCGCCAACAAAATCAATGGAGGCCAAACCCGCAAGGGCAAGGCCAACAAAATTGGCGCAATGATCAAGGTGGGTCGAGTCAAGGAAATTGGAGCAATAACAACAACAATTATGCCAACCGAAGTTCCAACCCCTATGTTCCACCAAGGGGGAAATATTCTAACTCCTCGCACTACAAGGAGGGTTCTTCAAGTGAGTCCAAGTTGGAAGGAATGCTTGAAAAGATCTTGCAAAATCAAGAAAGAGGCGACGCTACAATGAGAAACATGTCCGAACTTGTGGGGTCACATACCGCTTCCATACAAAAGCTTGAAATGCAAATGCGAGACTTGTCAAGGGAACAAAATACAAATCTCAAAGGTACCCTCCCAAGTGATACAATTGCCAACCCAAAGGGGAATGTGAGCGGTCCATCTACTCATTGCATGGCTATTACCACGAGAAGCGGGAAAATACTTCAAGGTGAAAATGAACAAGTGGTTGAAGTAGATGATCTTGGTCAAGAAGTTGAGGCACGAGTTGGAGTGCCGGCTGTTGTTGAGAGTGAGAAGCTCTCACAAGAGGTGAAGGTCCAAAAAGCACGACATGATGAGGCAAAGGAAAAGGTGAAGGAGGCCCCAAAATCTCCACCACCAATTCCTCGACCTACTCCTCCTTTTCCTCAAAGTCTTGTTCGAAGGGTAGATGATAGTAAGTTCGAGAAGTTTTATGACATTCTAAAACAATTGTCGGTGAACATTCCATTCTTGGAAGCCTTCCAAGAAATGCCGGGATTTTCCAAATACTTAAAGGACTTGATGACTAAGAAGAAATCCACAAAAAATGAAGTGGTGAGTATGACTCACCGGGTTAGTTCTATTATTGCAACAACAACCGTCGAGAATAAAGAAGACCCGGGAGAATTCACCATCCCATGTACTATTGGTTTGCAAAATTTTGCAAGGGCACTTTGTGACAATGGAGCTAGCATTAACTTGATGCCTCTTGCTATTTATAAGCAAGCCGGATTGGGTTTGACAAGACCTACAAGTATGAGGTTGCAAATGGCCGATCGTTCAATCAAGAGAACCGTGGGAATTGTTGATGATGTCCTAGTAAAAATGGGAAAGTTCCTTCTCCCGGCCGACTTTGTAATCCTCGATTGTGCGGTAGATAAGGAAATTCCTATCATATTAGGGAGGCCATTTCTTGCTACAGGAAGAGCTTTGATGGACTCGGAATGAAATGAAATCAAGTTCCAAGTTAATGATGAAGATGTCACTTTCCAAGATAGTAAGGGTATGAAGTTGCCGAATGCATATGAAGGGATCTTGGTCATTGAGGTTATTTATGAGGTGGAGGATGCAAGTAATATAAAGATGGAAGAAGAGTGCCTAGTTGAGGCCTTGGCGGCAATATTGGTAAACTTTGATGCTGAAGACATGGAGGGGGTATGTGGAAGCCGTGAATGCATTAGAAGGACGTGGATCCTACACTTATGCACCGAAGAATCTATCCATTGACTTGGAGAATAGATCAACTCCTCCCACAAATCCGTCCACCATTGAGCCACCTCAACTTGAGCTCAAGCCACTTCCACCACATTTGAGGTATAAATTTCTTGGATCCAATGATACTTTACCCGTAATTATTTCTTCTTTGTTGGATGATGTGCAGGTAAGTCAATTGTTGAATGTCTTGCGGGAACATCGGAAAGCAATTGGATGGACAATAGCAGACATCTAAGGAATTCCCGCTGGAATTTGTGAGCATAAAATCCAATTGGAGCAAGGAAGCAAGCCTAGTGTGAAACACCAAAGGAGATTGAATCCATCGATGCAAGAGGTGGTAAAGAAGGAAATCATAAAGTGGTTGGATTCCGGGGTGGTCTACCCCATCGCAGATAGTTCTTGGGTGAGCCCGGTGCAATGTGTGCCGAAGAAATTAGGCATGACCGTGATCCACAATGAGAAGAACGAGCTCATCCCAACAAGGATTGTCACCGGGTGGAGAGTGTGTATGGATTACCGGAAGCTTAACAGTGCCACATGCAAAGACCATTTTCCTATTCCTTTTATTGATAAAATGGTTGAACGGCTAGCGGGAAGGTCATTTTATTGCTTCCTTGATGGATATTCCGGTTACAGCCAAATCAATATTACATTGGAGGATCAAGAGAAAACAACTTTCACATGCCCATATGGGACTTTTGCTTTTATCCGGATGCCATTTGGGTTATGCAACGCTCCGCTACGTTCCAAAGGTGCATGATGTCTATATTCTCGGACATGGTGGAAGAATTCTTAGAAGTGTTCATGGACGACTTCTCGGGGGTAGGTGATTCTTTTGAGCATTGCCTCGACAACCTTAGGCAAGTGCTAAAAAGGTGCGAGGAAACAAACCTTGTGCTAAATTGGGAGAAATGCCACTTCATGGTGGATGAGGGCATTGTATCGGGCCACAAAATTTCTAAACATGGCATAGAGGTTGACTGAGATAAAATTGAAATCATCTCCAAACTTCCTCCACCGACTTCAGTGAAGGGTGTCCGAAGCTTTTTGGGGCACGCCGACTTCTATAGGTGCTTTATCAAGGACTTCTCAAAAATTGCAAATCCCATGTGCAAACTCCTTGAAAAAGATGTTAAATTTGTGTTTGATAAGAAGTGCCTGAAAGCTTTTGAAGAATTGTAAGAGAAGCTCACCACGTCACCCGTTATTGTCACATCGGATTGGTCCCTTCCTTTCGAAATCATGTGTGACGCCAGTGGTGTAGCTATTGGAGCGGTGTTTGGTCAAAGGAATAACAAAGTTCTTCGTCCTATCTACTACGCAAGCAAGACGCTCAATGGTGCTCAAACAAATTATATGGTGACTGAGCAAGAACTTCTTGCCATTGTCTATGCCTTTGAGAAATTTTGAACGTATTTGTTGGGGTCCAAGGTGGTATTTTACACTGATCATGCTTATCTTCGCTATCTTATGGCGAAGAAGGATTCCAAGCCACGATTAATCTGATGGGTCCTTTTATTGCAAGAATTCAACTTTGGGGTCAAGGATCGCAAGGTCACAGAAAATCAAGTTGCGGATCATTTGTCTAGGCTTGAGGAAGAAGGAATACCAAAGGAGAACATCGACATCAATGATTCTTTTCCAGATGAGCACATATTGGAACTATCTTACTCATCTGCCCCTTGGTATGCCGATATTGCTAACTATTTGGTTAGCAGCCTTATTCCCGATGGATTGGAGACCTATCAAAAGAAGAAGTTCTTGCGGGAATGTAGGCAATACTATTGGGAGGAGTCCATATTGTTTCGCATTTGTGCCGACAATATCATTCGGCGTTGTGTTCTAGAAGATGAGGTTGTACCAATTCTCAAGGCATTCCATGACTCACCGGTTGGAGGTCATCACGGAGGAAATAGAACGGCAACAAAGGTACTTGAGTGTGGCTATTATTGGCTGTCGATCTACTAGGACGCGAATCAAATGATCAAATATTGCGATCAATGCCAAAGTCAAGGGTCAATCTCTAAGAGGCATGAGATGCCTATGAATTTTGTGATGGAGGTAGACATCTTCGACGTGTGGGGGATCGACTTTATGGGTCCCTTTGTGAGCTCTTATGGCATGAAGTATATCCTAGTGGCAATGGACTATGTGTCCAAGTGGGTTGAGGCGATCGCCTTGCCAAACAATGAGGTAAGGAGTGTGACCGCATTTTTGAAGAAAAGCATATTCACGCGGTTTGGCACTCCTAGATCCATTCTTAGTAATGGTGGCTCTCATTTATGCAACAAGGCTTTCACCGGGCTACTCGAGAAATATGGCGTAAAGCACAAGGTGGCCTCACCTTATCATCCTCAGTCGAGTGGCCAAGTTTAAGTCTCCAACAGGGAGATTAAGAACATTCTAGCCAAAACTGTCAATGCAAACAGGACCGACTGGTCAAGAAAGCTAGATGATGCATTGTGAGCCTATCGCACAACGTTCAAGACTCCTATTGGCACTTCACCATACCGGTTAGTCTTTGGCAAGGTATGTCATTTACCTGTGGAGCTGGAACACAAGGCCATGTGGGCTTTGAAAAAGTTGAACCTTGACTGGGCCGGGGCTGCTAATATGAGATTGACACAACTCAACGAAATGGAAGAATTCCATTTCCATGCCTACGAGAGTGCAGTCATGTACAAAGAAAGAATGAAGTTTGTCCATGACAAGAAGATCTTGAAGCGGGAGTTCAAATCAGGTGACTTGGTCTTTCTTTTCAACTCAAGACTCAAATTATTCCCGGGCAAACTCAAATCTAAATGGTCTGGCCCGTTCAAAGTGGTAAATGTGTCTCCATTTGGAGCAGTTGAATTAGAGTCGGAAGATGGTCTCCGAACTTTCAAGGTGAATGACTAGCGGGTTAAGCACTTCTTGGGCACAAATGGAGACAAGCATCTGGTGGAGCAATTTTCCCTCAAGGATGGTCCATCCCCCATCACTTAGTAAGCCCAAAAAAGGGCCAACTTCGTCATGCCGCGATGTTAAATTAAGCGCTTCGTGGGAGGAAACCCATGTGTGGTAACATTCTTTTTGTTCCTTATTTTGATTCTTTTTTGTTATGTAGACTAGATTGAGCAAGTTGATGTGTTTGTTAGAATGCAGATGGTCCAAAATATCATAAAACAGGGTGAACATATTGAAGAAATAAAAGAAAAGTCACTCCAATGAGTTTACTGCAACTATGCGGTCGCATAATGACTATTTCTGTTTTATGATATTTTGGACCATCTGCATTCTAATAACAAAAAAGAATCAAAATAAGGAACAGAAGAAAAAAGGGGGAAAAGAAAAAGAGATATATGTATGTATATAAATATGGAGCCTTGAAGAAAATTAGAGTGGTATTTAAGGTTGTTCTATGTTGGTAACTAGATGCCAATGAGGGCTATATGGTTTGAAAAGAAACAAAGTGCAGCAAGAAAGAAAAATATAAGTAGTGTTCACGGAGGGTGTAGTTACTTGTACCCCAAATGCTTATCCGACCCTTCCCTAAACCTACATTACAAGCTTAAAAAAGTCCTTATGGGATCTCCAACCGAATTTCGTTAAAATAGGCAGCGAATTAAAATAAGGGCAAGCTTATGGCATGATATGTTGTAACACTTGAAATTCTTTGTGAGAGTGGGTGTCTTTGTGAATTTTTCCCTTGTGTTGTTATTGTAAATATGGTGATTTTGGGGACCTTCTTTCTTGTGAGGGTACATGAACTGCAAGGTTTAACATAAGTTAAGTTCTTGAAGTCGAATGCAAGTGCACTTAGCTGAGAGCAACATTTTGACAAATTGGTCGAGGCTCAAAGTTCGCAGGTTGATTAGCTTATTTGTAAATAATAATGGTTGTCCAGGAAGGGTAAATAAATGACAGCACATGCTTGTGAACTGCCAATTAAAACCACCCACGGTCACTACTGTTTCATGTCGTCAGTCAGAGTCTAGGATAGGATAATATTATTTTAGTTGCTTGAGGACAAGCAAGAGTTTAAGTTGGGGGTGTTGATGTGCCGTAGAATTTCGGCACATTTGATACCAATTACTTACCTTTTAGCTTGTTATAAATGCATTTGCTCGTTAAATCTTATAAAGTTTTGATGTTTTGCAGTACATGAGGCTTGAGGACTCGAAAGCATGGAAATTAAGTCAAAAAGCCGCAAAAGACCAAAAAGAAGACAAGTTGCGGGCCGCATAATTCAAATGCGGACCGAAAATCTCACATGCGGACCGCAAACCATGAGGGGCAATCACAAAGTGAAGCAGTTAAAATGGCCAACTCAAATGCACGTTATGCGACCCCATAACAAGTTTGCAGACCACATAACAGACCGCTTACTTCCAGAAGAGTCAGAGCTCACAAGTTTGCGATGGAGAATGCGATCACATAACAAATATGCGAACCGCATAACTGCTATGTGATCGACATCTGGAACTGGACTCTAGAGATTTGCGATGGACTTGCAGGATATGCGGACCGCATACCTGTTTTGCGACAGATATGCGGTCGCATAATTTTTCTGCAAAGGGTATTTTTGTCCAGTTTTGGCCACAATTTTTAGCTCACTATAAATAGATTTATTAGGATTTTTGTGGGGGCATCTTGTCTGAAAAAAGAGGCTACAATACAAGGCAATTGAATAGTCCATCTTTTGGAAGCTTTAGAGTGAAGAATCTTGAACTTTTGTAAGCATTATGACATTGAATATTGTTATCTTTTTGTATTTTAGCATGTGTGGCTAGTTTTAAATACTAAGGTTGTGGACCCTAAATGGGTGTAATGTTAATGGGTGTTTACCATTGAATATATGTATAATGGTTGGTTGGTATATATTTATTTCTCATTCTTCATTTATTGTTGGTGGTTGCAAACATTAACAAGTGCCATTTTACTCTTTCTTTACTTGGAAAAGTGGGTTAGGGTTTGGTAGAAGTAAATATCAAAAACTCAAGGCATTAAACCTTGTTTAATAGAATCGCTTAGGGATAAGTTAATTTTATTTGGCACTAATTGATTGTTCTTAATTGCAACTCTTTTATATTTGGAAATATCATAAAGAGGAAATACTATGCAACTATTGAAAAATATTGGGTAGTCATTTAGAGATCATTTGCATATCAAGGACCTTACACTAGAAATATATCATATTAACACCGATAGCATTACATTTCATTAAAGGGGACACAACCTTGGTTTAGTTAATTAAATTATTTACAACTTTCTAGAATCATAATTGTTGCAATTTCACTCAATTACAATACTTTTTTTTAAGCTAACAAAAAAATGCTGGGTATGGGATCTGTGAGCATGATGTAGGCGGTAAATTTTTGTTAGAAGAAAGTTTGAATCGTGGGAATGATGACTTTTGCGGCCCCCATAAACGATTTGCGGCCAGCAAAGTCACCACAAATGTAACCCTAGGTGACCTTGTTTAGTGCAATAATGCAGAGGCATTTGCGATCGCAAAACTGATATGCGGCTCGCAAAGCCACCGCAAACCTAGTCAGGTGATGGATTTGTCTAAGGGGCATTATGTGGCAGGTTTGCAATCGCAAGCCCTGTTTTGCGGTAGGTTTTGCGATCGCATGTTTTTCGACCCCAACCTAGTTGGGTTATTATATTTGATATCAACTGCTTTACACTATTTATTTAAGTTTAATTTGAGCGTATCAGAAGTATGTTGGAGATCTGTCCCATATTTTGGACTTCACCATGGTTCAGATATGACTTATGATGTGGAGCCTATGGTTATTTTGGATCGGCAGGTCTAGAAGTTGAGGTGAAAGGACATAGCTTCAGTAAAGGTGTAGTGGAGAGATCAGCCCGTGGAGGAGGCCACCTGGGAGACCGAGCAGGAGATGCAGAGCAGATATCCATAGCTATTTGAGACTCCATGTATACTTCTAGACTCGTTCGAGGACAAATGTTTGTTTAAGAGGGGGAGGATGTAACGACCCGGCCGGTCGTTCCGAGAGTTATATCCCCGTTTTCCCTATTTCTGCTTCATTATGTGTTATTAAACTATATTGTATGGTATCGGGTTGGTTGGTACGGGCCAGGAGTTGTTTTGGAGTGAAATGAGACACTTAAGTCTCTTATTAGGAAGCTTAAGTTGGAAAAGTCAATCGGATGTTGACTTATGTGTGAACAATCTCGGATTCAGATTTTTCTGATTCGGATAGATCCGTTAGGGGATTTTGGACTTAGGAGCGCGCCCGAAATATAATTTGAAGGTCCGTGGTAGAATTAGGCTTGAATTGACGAAAGTTAGAAATTTGGCGATTTTGGTCGGCAGTGGAAAAATAAGATATCGGGGTCGGAATGGAATTATGGAAGTTGGAGTAGGTTTGTAGTCTCATTTGTGATGTGTGTGAAAAATTTGAGGTCATTTGGACGAGGTTTGGTAGGTTCCAACGTCATTTGCGGAATTTGGAAGTAAGAAGTACTCAGGCTTGAATCCGAGGCTAATTTGGTGTTTTGGTGTTGTTTTGAGTGTTTCAAAGGTTCGACTAAGCTCATATATTGGTATAGGACTTGTTGGTATTATTGGTCAAGGCCCGAGGGCCTCGGTTGTGTTTCGGTTGGTTAACAAATTTGGTTTTGGAGTTGAGAGCTGCTGTTTCTGCTGGTTTTTGGACTTCTGGTGTTTTTTCCGCACCTGCGGATGGCGCGGGAGCTGTCTCGCAAATGCAGAATTTGGAAGCCTAGGGATGGAGTGCAGGCGCGAGGATTTGGCAACACCTGCGAGCCCACAGGTGCGAAAGCTGAGCGCTGGTGCGGAGTCTGAGGGGCTAAGTGAATTGCGCAGGTGCGAGATTTTTACCACAGGTGCGGTACCGCTGATGCGAGAAAAAGGCCGCTGGTGTGAGAAGCTTGAGCAGAATGTATAAATAGCACACTTCGCAAATTTTGGTCCATTCTTCACCATTTTTAGTCGGTTTTAAGCTTTGGGCAGTGATTTTGAAGGGGAATTCGACGGATATTAGTAAGGTAAGTTGCTTGAGCCCCAGTACTCGTGTTTATGATGATTTTCCATTGTTTAATTATGTAATTAGCGGGAATTTGGGGTGAAGTTGAAGGGTTAGGGCTTGAGATTATTGAGAGTTTGAGGTGAGGATTTGAGGGACCAAAAAGTGTTGAATTTTGATAAATTTGGTATGGTTAGACTTGTGAGTAATAAGCTTTCTAGTTTTGTAATTTTTGTCGGGTTTCGAGGCGTGGGCCCGAGTGCCGGGTTTTAGTCGATTTCAGTTTTTGGCCTAATTTTGTAGTTTTTCTTGTGGAATTCGTTTCCTTAGAATATGTTGATGGTATTGTACTAGTTGTGAATAAATTCAGATCTTTTGGAGACCGAGTCGAAGGGCGAGAGCATCACAAAGTAGGATTCTACGTTGTTAAGGTAAGTAGAAGTTTTAAATCTAGTTTTAGGGGTATGAAACCCGGAGATTTGATATCGTGTGACTTTTTGGAGGTGACACCCATGCTAGGTGACGGGCGTGTGGGTGTACACCGTGAGGGATTGAGACTTGGTCCTTCCCATGAGGCTGTGAAGTATAATAGCCTTTATTTGTGTATATCTGCTTCCCTGTCTGCTAGAACTTGACTGCTTTCATGTTTAGAGATCATGCTTAGGATTCATCCCTTCTCATAGTTGTTATACTCGGTCATAGAGATTCTTGTACATGTTTACCTCAGTCTCTGTAATCTTCTTGCTGATACACTGTAATACTTTGATTTGGGCTACTTTCCTTTATTTATTAAGAACTGTGAGGCTAGAGAGGTACATGATTGAGTAAGGCCGAGGGCCGTTTGTGAGGTATTTTACTATAGCATGTGAGTTGTCCGTGCGGATCCAGATTGATACCATAACACGTGAGTTGTCCGTGCAGATCCAAATATGATATGATAGCACGTGAGTTGTCTGTGCAACACATGAGTGTTCCGCGCAGATTAGTTCTTGGGCTGTAGGAACCCCTCCAGAGTCTGAACACCCCCAGTAAGCGCATGTACCTATTGAACGTGTGCATTGAGGGCTGAGGGATTGAGTGAAAACGCTTGTGAGATTTCATTTATTTATTTTTTGTTGTAATTAGCTGCTATTTGCCTTGTTGTAGTTGATAATTTATGAAACTGATCCTTTACTCATGTTTATCTTTAACTGTGAAAATTATCAATTGAATTGTTCTGCTTAGCTCGTCACTACTACTCACTTCATTATTTGTTGCTGTTACTTGCTAAGTTGGTTGTACTCATACTACACCCTGCACTACATGTGCAGGTCCAGGTGTGTTTGAGCGCGACGATTGTTGAGTCCAGACCGACTGAGTTTCAGAGACTGCAAGGTAGCTTCCGCATCCGCAGGACCTTATTAATCCTTCTATTTCCCTTTTCTGGTTGTATTGACATTTGGACAATTGCTGTAATAGTGTTAGGTACTTAGACGCTCATGACTTGCTGACACCCTGATGTTTGCGGCTCGTCTTCTGCATTTTATTTCAAATTGAATTTAACTTTGATTTTATGGAAATTTATAATATCGAAAAGCTTTACTTAACTCTTATATTTTAAATTGGTAGTATTTTTGGAAAAATAGGCTTGCCTAGTATCACCATAGGCGCCATCACGACATGGTTTAGATTGGGGTCGTGACAAGTCCATCTTTGGACAACTTGTGTCCCAACACTATACCTTCACGAAGCATAAAATGGCAATTTTCCCAATTCAGTATCAAATTTGTCTCCTCACACCTGGGAAGCACTTTAGGAACATTGGTTAAGCATTCATCAAAAGAAGGACCAAACACAGAAAATCATCCATAAAACTTCCACAAACCGTTCCTCCATGTCGGTGAAAATAGCCATCATACACCTTTGAAAAGTCGTAAGTGCATCACACAACCCGAATGGCATTCTCTTAAATGCATAAGTTCCATAAGGGCATGTAAAAGTTGTCTTTTCTTGATCTTCCGGGGCAATAGCAATCTGATTATACCCCGAATAGCCGTCAAGGAAACAATAGTATTCCTGTCCGGCTAACCTGTCAAGCATTTGATCAATGTAGCATTATTCAACTTCCTATAGTCTATGCATATTCGCCAACCAGTCACAATTCTAGTTGGGATTAATTCATTTTGCTCATTTACGGCAACAGTCATACCCTCCTTTCTAGGTACACATTGAACATGGTTTACCCACTTGCTATCGGAGATAGGAAATACTATACCTGCATCGAGCCACTTAATTACTTCTTTTCTATCACCTATTTCATGATTGGATTTAGGCGGGGTTGATGCTCCACGCTAGGCTTGTGTTCCTCCTCCATGAGTATTTTGTGCATGCAGAATGTAGGGCTAATACCTTTTACGCCAGACATCGTCCAACTAATGGCATGCTTGTGCTCCCTCAACACCCTTAAGAGCTTTTCTTCCTGCAATTCGGACAAATGAGAAGAAACAATCACAGGTAAAGTGTTAGAATTTCCCAAATATGCATAATGAAGATGAGATGGTAAGGGTTTAAGTTCCAAATTGGGGCCCCCTCAACTGAGGGTTTAGGAGGCGGACCAATTGTCCTATCCAAAGGCTCAAATTGGGTTCTTTTTCTTATGTATTCGCACGATGCATCCAGAATATGCAACATCTCCTCAACCTCTTTTCAAGTTCCGAGTGATTGAACACCGTCAATGCCTTTTCTAGTGCATCTTCTTTAAACTCCCTTGGATCTACGACTAGTTCATATATCTCCACCACCGAAATCATGGCCAGGTCCTCGTAATGACGAGGAAACTGAATGGATCGATATACATTGAAGACTGCTTCTTCATTTTCCACCCTCAGGATCATCTTACATTCTCAGACTTTGATGATTGCATCCCCAGTGGCCAAAAAGGTCATCCCAAGATGATAGGAACCAACTCATCAACCACATAATCTAGGGTGATAAAATATGTAGGAAAAATAAACTTTCCAATCTGCAGCAAGACGTCCTCAATTACCCCCTTAGGATAAACACAAGATCTATCAGCTAACTGTAGCATCACCATGGTGGGTCTCGGAGCTCCTAAGCCCAATTGTTTGAACACTGAAAACGACATCAGATTGATACTTGCACCCCAATCACACAAGGCTCTACCCACATCAAATTCACCAATCCTCACGGCGATGGTAAAACTAACCGGATCCTTAAGCTTTTGTGGAAGATTATGTTGAATCCTGGAAGTGCACTCCTCAATAAGTGCTACGGTCTCAAACTCAGTTAACCTCCTTTTATTTTCCACCATCTCCTTAATATATTTTGCATATTTTGGGACCTCATGGATCATGTCCACCAAAGGGATGTTCAAATGTATCTTCTTCGACATATCTAGGAATTTATGAAATATGTGGTCATCATTCTTCTTTCTCAATATTTGAGGAAAAGGGGGTGGCTCCCTCTCAGATTTTTGCTCAGGCTCTGTTTTGTTTCTCTCATCTACCTCTACAGGTTTTGGCACTCTTTCTTCTTCGAGCCCAGATTACTTCTTTTTCTTATTAGGAACTTCTACCAACTCTCTTCCATTTCTCAACGTCACTGCATTGACTTGAGGATTTTTCTCTATATCACTTGGGAGATCTCCAGTAGGTCTAGTATTCTGATTGTTAGCCATCTACCCAAACTGCCTCTCTAGATTTCTGAACTCTGTGCGAAATTGTTGATTCTCATCCTTGACATGTTGACTCTCTGCCCTGACTTATTGATTCTCAACCATAACTTTCTGATTATCTATCAAGAGCTTTTTCATCATATCAGTCAAACTCTATTCTGCTTGTAATGGAGATGGAGGTGGATGATTGTAATTCGCTTGAGGCATGATATTCTGATTTCCACCCCAAGAGAAGTTAGGGTGATTCCTCCAGTTCGGATTGTATGTGTTACTATATTGAGCATTTTGATTCATCGACCCTCTAGCTTGTTGCCCCACGTAGTAGATAGATTCAGGATTCACGGGGCATATGTCACTTGTGTGACCTTCACCACATAACTCGCAGTAAGTAGACATCTGTTGCACATGTTGCATCTGTTGTAAGTGGTGCATTTTCATTTTATTCATCTGATTCGCTATCTCGCTATAGCTGCCCTCATTGCTGAGCAATCATCAAGCTCGATTACACCTGCTGCATTTTGTTTAGCTCTTCGTGGTTCCTCATCTCCTTGCCAATTATTATCATTAGCAGTGATTTTGTTTATCAGGATCTGGATCTCACTATGCGGTCTTGCCATGTAACTACACCCACATGCTGAGTCAAAATTCATCTTTGATGCCTCGTCCAAACCATCAATGAAAGTGTGACTTAATACCTCATCAGCCTGATAATGGTGTGGGCAGTCTCTAAGTAGCCTCTTGTATCTTTCCCAAACTTGTCAAAGAGTCTCACCATCTCGTTGTTGAAACCCAAGAATCTGGCTCCTCAGTGACTTTGTCTTCTTTGTGGTAAAACTTGATAAAGAATTTCCTTGCTAGATCATCCCAATTGTGGATTGAGTTCACGGTCTCCTTTTGTAACCATTCCTTAGCTTCCCCCATCAGTGAAAAGGAAAACAGTGTTATCCTGACATAGTCCTTGGAAACGTTCAGATAATTGTAAGTATCTGTAATTTCCAGAAAGTTCTGAATGTGCCTCTGGGGGTCTTCATGAGATAATCCAAGATATTGCCCTGTGGATAATCAACTGTACCATGCACTGTTTAAGTTCAAAGTGACTCGTGATATCAGGCTTCACAATCGCCTGAGTCATAAGAGCCATATTGGGCCTTGCAACTTCTATCACCGGACGCCCTTCATTACCTCCCATCTTTATTGGTTGTGGTTGAACTACGATGTCCAACTCTCTTTCAATTGTATTTCTTGCTTCAACTTCCCTTCTCACTCTATGAAGTGTTCGTTCGATTTCAGGATTAAGAGGAAGGAGATTGTTTGCGCTTCTACTCCTCCGCATTCAAGAGAAGAGCCTACATTATCACAAATAAGGCAAAGTAAAAAAAAATTAAAACTTGAACAAATAACGAATAAAAGCTTAACATAACTAAACAATCAATAACTAAGTCCCCGTCAATGGTGCCAAAAGCTTGTTGGTTCCCCAAGTACACGCAAGTATACGTGGTCGTCAAGTAATAAAGTGACTCCAAAGCGGATGTCAAACCCACATAGACTTAGCTTGATCGTTAACTAAGAAAACTAAAATCAATTAAAAGTCCAAGATATTTAAGAGTGATATTTTTCTATTAATCTACTATTGCAAAAATTAAACAAATAGCAACTAAATTATCAAGAATGTAATTTTGTATGACGAGATTTTGCTTCAGAGGAGATGGAAATTCTAGGGTTGTGGTTGGTTTATCAATCCTATTAAGTTCAATAATTACACTCGTTAATCCATATTATCTATGATTTCTAATTAACCGGATCGTTTATATGAATAGCATGTTCTCACAATACTACTTGCCTGCCCTTAATATATAAGTCCTATATTCCTATGGTATTGATTCTATCATGAACAAATATAATACGGTATTTAATTAAGCAAGGCAATAAGGTATATTCCTATCCTAACAGCAAAATCTTCCCCCGAGCCATGGGTTCAGAAACAAGATCTCTCTAAATCTACTCTAATCTAAACATGGCTTTCCTAAGCATAACATAGATAGTAGGGTGAATTGGTAGCTACAACAATTCACAATTAAAACTAGAATTAAAGAAACAACCAAAAGATGATAATCCGAATTAACGAAGATGAAATTAATAAACGTTAATAATCATGTCAACCACAACCCTAGAACTAGAGTGCTTAGCCACTCATGTTCGTAGTAACAATTTTCCAAGTATTTTGCATAAACAAATTACAAAGAAAAGATAAAGGGATGAAGAACTCTATGATTTTCTCTTTGTCCACATGACGTTCTTGCCTCGGGTAGCAAAACTCCCCTAAAAATTGTTTTTAATGACTATTTATATGTGTAGGGAAAATATTCAAACAAAAATAATCAAGTCCAAAACAAAATAGGACACAAAATAGGCTTTAAAAATCCGGAACACGCTCGTCAAGGATCTCGTCTTGCGAGGCAAAACGCCTGGTCCACCTTGCTTTACACTGTGCGCCGCAACCTCTGACGCGCGGAACCTCTCGCTGTAAGCCTCGCGACGCGATGTCTGTCGCGCAAAAAATCTCTTGCATTGCCTGCTTTGTAGCGAGAAATCAGGCTCGCGTCGCCTGCTTTATTTCCAATGTTGTTTCATTTCAGTTTGTTGATTTCTTCCTAACTTTCCTTCTTTCATATTTTCATTTCTGTTTCTTTGTTTACAATTCCTGTGCTTGTTTAATTTTATCTTCTTTTGCCTTTGTTTTTTTGTCTTTCTTTGTAAAATTAAATACCTACTAGTTGAATAATCACACTTCATTCTTGTAATGTATAAAATACACATAAAATCTCTACTTTGCTCCCAATTTTTCCTTCAACATACCTACACATAAAATAGACTCAATTAAGCACAAATAAAGTATACTCTAGCATTAAAGCCCAAAATGTAAGGTAAGTAATGCACTAAAAATATTGAATTATAGCCAAACATAACTACCCCACACTTAAACGTTGCTCGTTCTCGAACAATCAAACTACACTTTATATAGACACGACCTTTTTAAACAATTCTCCGTACTCATCACACCAAAAATCTTTAAAATAGACTAAGCACATGAGTGTAACTTCTTCACCTCAAGATTTGACTAAGAGGTACCATAAATTATTCACAACTCACTCACTTACTCTAACATATAAGTCAATGACATTACCTTTCCTTCATGAATCAAGTGCCCTCTCACAACAAAAGAGAGTAGTTCCACACATAATAAAATTTTAATAACAATTAGGAACTCAAGATAGAAAGAATTCACTCACTCTCAGAAATAACATTCATATGCTACAAAATATGCATCATAGGCTTGCCCGTAGTGTACTACTATACTAATAGAGCTCATTCAGTCTAGGATCAAATAGGACTTTAATTGGTTATAACATAGGCTGCGGGTCGGATAGGATACATTTGGATATAAGAGTGGCTACACCTCCCTAAGCAGTTTAATACATTTACTTTAACATCAAACCCCATACTTATGTCAAACCATAACTCCACCTTCACATCAATGTATATTAACTTCATATTTCTTTAAGTAGAGTTGCATCAAGAGTCACCACTATCACGGAATATTTTTCAAAGCAATACAACTTTTTTTTTCTTTTCTTTCAATACAAGTGGATTTTATTTTTCAAAACAGTGCACCTTTCTCCTTATTTCATTAGTTCCACTCAAAAGCCAAACCAACCACCCACTCTTTAACTTTTACAAAGTTCATAACAATTCAAGTGCTCATGAGAGGTGAAAAGGTTCAAATAGTGTAAGGCCCCGAAAAATTTCGCTGTGTAATTTAAGGTCTTGTGGTGCCGAGTTAGGCCGAAGGAGTGCTCATGAGGGGTTATAGGAGTTTTATTTATCTTTCTCCCCGGAGCATCATGTTAACCATTAGAACCCCTCTAACCAATACATAATTTCATCCCAATATTAATACGTCCTAGCATGTGGTTTCACTCGTGAAAGGTTGAGATTAGATACTTTCATTGTTTGCACATATCACGAGCATATTGATTCGGAAGACAAGTTGTCATATCTTTAGTTGTCTCATAAAGGGTCAATTATTGGGGAGGGTCAAGCTGCTTAAATTATGATAATCTCATAAGACTTCTTTTGCATCCTCATGGGCTGTGGCATAGATTCCTTGTGTCAGTTAACGTTAGGAGTGTAATTCAACTTCATGCATTTCTTTTGAAATCTCTATCACATCCATGTTGCAAGAATCTTCCCATTTTGAGCTAAACTGATTTTCCTAACACCCAAGGAGGCAACTAGTGTAGCATACTTGATTATTCCTCCTTAGAGCTTACTATTGTTGGGCAAGACATATATGGAATGGAACAATTGTTACTATCCCTTTCATACCTCGTCACCTCCCAAGAATAACTGATCCTAATGTCTTCATCCTCCCGATCATGCCTCCCATGTATCTCATGTCTAGAAAAACCCATTTCTTTTAGATCTCAGGATCACGTACATGGTTCCCACATTGTCAATGTGTTCTATTTACCTCTACGCCTCATTGGTCTAATAATTAATGTCGTCAAAATTATTAACCCTGTCAGCATTGTTAGTAGTAATCTCCGTGTCCCTTAGCCTATAACCTCATGAAATACTCCGCTCAGCACATTAATGAATTCCTAAATAATTCCAGCCCAATCTTGAACTTTGTTGTCCCCCATTGTATTAAATCTATTGGGAATTAAAGGTTCGAACATGTCAAAGAGTAAGCATCACCCTGTGATCACATATATTCGATAGGTAATTTTATGGTCATTTTATGATAGCACATCTTAGAGTGATTGTTGAAGGTCATCAAAAGTTTAGTGTGTGTGTTCGCGTAGAGATTTAGAGTTGAGGAGGGTGAGCGGGTTATTCTCAATATTTTCTCCCTGAAGATGTTATGTAAATTGATAATGAAGGTGAAATAAGTGTAGTCGACATCAGGCCGCGCTATAAGTATGATGTCTTCGCATCGCTGTTCCCCATATACCTTGTGTTTTCATGTGCTTATGTCTAAGAAGGTAGATGGAAATACTTTGTGTATAATTCCCATGGAAATTATTGAAGGCGAAGTTAGTGAATAGTTAGCATATGTGAGGTATCTAGTTGTCATCCTTGTTAGATACGTTTGGGAGTTGAGATTGTTTCCGTGAATGTGTTATGGAAAAGTCTGTAAGTCTAAGAGGCCACCTTGAAGGCCGAAAGTGTCGTGGAAAGAAAATATTTTCTCTTGATTGTATGACAATTGGTTTTGATTTGAAAGGTACCTTCTAGGTGTTATGGTTTAAAAATGTGTAGTCCATGTCTAGGTACAATTATGATAATGTAGTGCTTGTAATGCTGAGATTAGTGTTAGTGATATATACATTGTGGTACTTTATCGAGTTGTGGATGTGTTGTTAGGATGGTTTTTGATGATTCTCTGGCAGGTGGATAGGCCTAGTTACAAAGGAGATGCTGCCGAAATTTCTGAAAAATTTAGGAGTTAGTCAAAATTTAGGGACTTGAGGTAGGTAAGAAAAGAGATATATTATGTTAAGTGGTTGGGGTGGACTCTACTTCTCACTCGAGGACGAATGATCCTAAGAGAGGGAGAATGTAAGGCCCCGGAAAATTTCGCTGTGTAATTTAAGGTCTTGTGGTGCCGAGTTATGCCAAAGTGATCAGAGGTAGTAAATTTATCTTCACGGAAAGCTTGCGAGCCGCGGGTCAGACTTTTTGGGTTAAAGAAAACACTAAGGTGTTGAGGAATATTTTTGGCTGAAGAATGAAATTCTACGGTCTGGTTTGCGACCGCATAATCAATATGTGGGCCGCATAAGTATCGCAGAGTGAAGCAGAAGTTGAGCTAAGTTGAAGACCATTATGCAGCGCAACTATGTGACCACATATCAGGTCCGTGGTGCATTTCGTGACCGCATAATAGGTCTGCGGGCTGCAGACCTGCCGCATACCCAACCTGAAGCATCCCAGTTTTGAGAATCCATTATGCGACCATTTTTGCGGGCCGCACATCTATTATGCGGTCCTTTCTGTGACCGCATATCTGAGTCAGAGGGTTTATTTTTATAACCCGAACCCATATTGATATATAACATTTGGGTTGATATTCTGATGATTTTAGAGAGAGGTAAGAGCATTATAGAGAGAGAGAGAAAGAGAGAGAAAGAGAAAGAGAAAGAGAAAGAGAAAGAGAAAGGGGACCTATCTTTCCAATCACCCAATCTTGCTCAAATCTTCAAGAATTAAGGAAGTTAGCCACTAGATTACCTTCCATTTGGGTAAGTCCTGCTTCTAGAGCTTGCATGCAAGAGTTTAAGAGTTCAAATATATTGTTGGGTTAGAAATAGGCCATGCATGTGACATGAAGTTATAGTATGTGGGATTAGTGAACTAGTTTGGGTAGTTCTTGTTGAAATTGGTTGAGGGGAGAAGGAATTTTCATTGTAGAACCTTGTAGTTTCTTTCACATGTTAGGTGTTTGATGAAATTCCTAAGAGAGTTACACCATGGGAAATCTTTCTAATTATTAATCGATTTTCGCTATCTTCGTATAGATTATTATCGCTAGAGGTGTTGGTGTTTTGTAGTAACTTAAGGAAAGCTCAACCAGGTATGTGGGCTAAACTTCCTCTCTCGGAATTGAATTCCATAATGCTTCCGTAAGTTTATGTATGACCGGATCAAAATCCCTAATCCTTACGTTCCAGGTTATTTATAAACTTATAAAACTTGATTATTCCGAATGAGCCTTATATTGAACGATAGATGTTTAAAGTATGGGTTTCTTATTAAAATGGTATGGCTTTGAGTTGTATTGTAAATGAAAACTGGTATGCCAATTAGGTGAGGGAAGCTCGATATGCTTAATACTCTTAATTGCTCGTAGTGTACTAAATGTCTTGATTGAGTGTGCCTAGTCACTGATAAACTATAAAGATGTATGAAAACGAATTAAATGAACTGAGGAAACAGAGTGTGGATAACTTCTATAAGTGTGCCGAGTGATGCCTATGAAATGAAAAAATATATGAAACAGATTACGAAACGAGCCTCGACTCAACTGTTTTAATTTGACTTCAAAAAGTAGAATTTGCCTAAAAGCTCTATTGAGGTATGTTTGGCTAAAACCCCTTCTTCTTAGAAATTGAACCCTCATGGAGTCCATATGCTTGATGTGAGTTTCAACCTTGATTGATGTAGAGAATGATATTCAAAACGGGCTTGTGTTGTAAGAATTTGTGTGCAATATGTATTTGAATGCTTGCATTATTCTATATTGTCACTTGATGATGTATTGAAGATATGGGATATGTGTTAAAGTGCAAAAATATGTGAAAGCCTCTATATGCCCACGATTCATAATTTCTCATGTGTGTACTTAATATTTTGAATTAAAAGGCTTGTTGACGAAATTGATATTAATGTGAAATATGTGGAAAGAACTCGAATTATGAAATGCGTCCAAGTGTCAAGGGTGATTTAACTATTGTGGCCAATAGTTCCGAAGAAATTGAAATATGTGTGAAAAATGTGGAATGAGATGATTGATGGAAAATGGAAATGTCTTGAGTAAGACGGCCTAGCCGATCGGGCCGTGATCGGACGCCATGACGCACACATGGTGGTATTGTGTAGAAAATTGAAACCAAAATTGAAACGAGAAATGAGATTGTAGAGAATGTCTGCAGTGAGATGACCTAGCCGATCGGGTCGTGATCGGACTCCGTGCCAAGAGTACGGTGGAATTATGAATAGTGGCATTCTGAACAGCGGTATTGTGGATAGTGGTATCGTGAACTGTGGTATTATCGGTACTAAAGATCTCCCAACTAAAAATATGTATTACTTTTTTATTTTGAGAATTGTTGTGTTTCAATTGGGCATTTGGATATTATTGATTGTGACTTGTTGTTTCTATGGCTTCCCTTTATCTTGTATGGTTATTCTATTTTGAAAGGTGATTTTTAGCTTTACATACTAGTACTATTCGACAATACTTGTTAATACCCAGTTTTTCCCTCATATATTTTAAATATACATATATACCATCAAAATAGTGCATGAGCATCATCAATTATTTTTCCATAATTTTCTATAATTTTTAAAGGCTTTTAATCAATTTATTCATGCCCTGGGTCCTTGAGGACCTTGGGAACTTTGACACACTGGAAACCTGGTTCTAATGTGCTATGGATGAATCACTATGCTGTTGTTATGGTTAGAAGGCCTGGTTCCCAGGTTTATCAGGGCCTAATGAAGGATCCCTATAGTGTTTCATTACTATTATGTAATTCATTTGCTATTCTGGTATGTAATAACTTTGTAATAAACAGATTCTGGGGATATTTAGTAAAGTTGGGGGGTTTCTTATTTCCTTGTTGTTAAACAGGGTAGAAATCCTGCCTATAGGGTTTAGTTATACTGTTAATTCTGCTCATTTGTTTAAAAAAAAAAGAATATAAAAAATGTATGCTTATAAATCCTGCCTATAGGACTTTCGTGATGGTATTAATTCTGAGTTCTATATTTGCATATTCAAATTCTTGCATATAGGGTTGACATTAAATTGCATATTAGAAGTCCTACTCATAAGATCAACAAATGTGCATTAGTAATCATGCCTATAGGACCTTGATGTTTGATTTAATCATTTTTCTGGAAATCTACATAATTTCTGCCCATACATGGTTTAATAGATATCATGCCTATATGATAAAAAATCAGTCTCACACGTAGAGATCATGCCTATAGGATTTAAATCAATTCAGCAATAGATACCATGTCTATAAGACTAAAACCAGTTTCAAACCTAGAAATCATGCCTATAGGACTTAAGTTAGTACAATAATTAGAAAGCATGCCTATAGGACTTAAGTCAGTGCAGTAATTAGAAAGCATGCCTATAGGATTAAAATGATAAATAAAACATGTCTCTATAAAGTTAAAATCAGTGCTACACCTAGAAATCATGTCTATAGGTCTGTAACCAATAAATTTGTAGAAATCATGCCTATAGGATTCCACTAATGGTTCTGAATTCAATCGCCATTGTCAATCACTTAGGCAATATACCTGTGGACTAATAATAATTCTAGGTTTATATTTGTGATGTATTACTGCCTGAAGTGCCCAGATTATACTGAATAAAATCAGTAGGCAAACAACAGGTCTTAACACTCGCCTTAATAAAACTACCTCTGCACTCTGTTTTCTCACATAGATATCCTGCCTATAGGATTTTAAGGTTAATAAAGTTTGCTGATTCGATTGCGTGCATTTGCTGTTTTATGTGTGGAGGTCAATATGAGCCTATATTTGATTTTTATCTAAAAGTCCTAATTGCTTTTGCTTGTCGCCTAGATTTTACATTTTTGAGCATCATAGGCTGGGTCTAGAACTATCTCAAATAGAGGTCCTAATACCTCCAGGGCCATAGATAAGGGACGGGTAGTGCACGCATAGGGACGATCTAGAATCAACTAGAGCGCTTAAGTAACAAATTAAATATAGTAATTGGGTAGTAAGGATACGATAGTCCGTGTGCTACGTACGATGAGTAACACCCCGACTTGAGGGAGTTACCAAGTATTGCACGGGGTGATCCTATAGGCTAAAAAACTTAGGACCCCCCATTCCTGTTCTAAAATAAATTGAGTATTTTATTTGTCCAAATTTCTTAGACTAATTCGCTTAATTTAAGTTCGGCTAGGACCCACCGTTGTGGACCTCGAGGGGTGCCCCTAACCTTCCCCTCAAGGTAATTTGAGCCCTTACTCGATCTCTGGTGATGTAAATTGGTTATATGAGTTATCTGCTCGAGGTGTCCAAACGCACCTGAATCTGTTAGGTGGTGACTCTCTTAATTCCAATTCCTTACCCTCTCAAAATAGGAGTTGTCCTAGAAAATGTCGAGACCCGATTTCGCGGGAAAGAGGGAAAGCATGGAAACTCTGCTAGGGATATTTTTAGGCTCTTACCATAACAAACTTGTTTTGTGAATTAGTCTTTAAACATGTCTTTATTATTCCATTAATACTTGCACACCCCTTCCCACTCTATGTGAATTTATTTGCCTTTTTTCATTCATTTATGATTTCTCTTCCCTATTTATTACTTTTAACTATGGAAACTGACTTGTCTTTTTGTTTGTCTTTCTTAAATGCCTTTACAATTATTAAATACCGCATTTTATCATTTCATCGTGGAAATACTTGACAACGTGTTATTTTATTTTTGCATAAATCATGCTCAACATCATATTCCACTCGTGCGTAATTAATACTGTAGAAACACTTGATGAGTGTCTGCACTCTTCCTATGTCACCCTTCTTGAATTTGTAAAGGCTTATTTGCGGTAAAACTAGTCGACCAGCGGGTGCAGTCGACGGTTCCGTGCCTTTCCCCCTCAAGTTGTCCGCTTGAGGGTACCAGTCTAGACCTCTATAGAAAATTAGAAACCTTACTCTGATAATAACTGTACATGTATCATGGTCAAACCTAGCCTGGATTAACATGTCATCCGCATAATAACCCTTTAAGTAAAGCCTTGTCCAAAGTCCACCGCGGTTTTCATAATCCCAACGAACGCGACCAGGATCTGTGCATCATTTGGAGAAATAAATGCTGATATGCTAATCATTAATGTATAAATAGTCGAATCCGGAAGGGGAAAGGGTCTAACCTTGTTTATTTTGCAGAAAATGAGGCACGAAGTCCCCAGGTTCGGCATGGTCCGAGATATACCACCATTATTGCTAGATTGGTGGGAGGACCTTCTATCAAGTGAAAAAAATCATGTGAAAAGGGTCCTCGGAAACTTGCCTTCCTTATTAGACATCTAACCAAACAACATGTTGATTGTAGCTGCTACTATGTTCTGGCACGGAGAAAGCGCTGTATTCCATTTTGGCAACATAGAAATGACTCTTCTTTTGAAGGAATTAGAGGGATTCACTGGACTACTTTGGGACAATCCTGATTTATTGGTACCGAAAATCGCACCCCTAGGGTTTTTTTGAAAATGATGGGCTTAATAAAGAATGTTGACTTGGTATGTTTGAAGAAGTCCTACATACCTTTTGACTTCCTTTATGTACGATACAGACACAACATATCTTACCGTATCTTTCATGATGAGTTCTCTATCACCTCCCTGGGTTGGATTCGTCGTAGGGTTTTCGTGTTCATCGTCTGCGTTTTGGGTATGATAGTGTTTCCAAGAAAAATGGACAGGATTCACACCAGATTAGCCATGGTAACCAAAGCCTTAATGGAGGAAATCGAGGGACAAATGTACACTATTGTTCCTATGATTATAACAAAAATATATCGGGCTTTGGATCATTTCCAGAAAGGGTTCAAACATTTCGAGGGTTGTAATTTGCTGCTACAGATTTGGTTGCTGGAACATCTCCAAAGAGTCCAATACATCCAAGAGTTTCCTCGGAGACCATGGAATGATCACATAGCTTTCCATCACCCCAAAAGAATGACCTTTATCCCAGACAGGTTTGCTCAACCAGAGAATGCTGCAGAATGGTACAATTTTTTGAATTTTTGATCAAGGACCAGGTTCATTGGATGTTCGAGTCGTTCCCTACTAGTGAATTCATCATCAGATCCAGGGATGTTCCGCATTTGGTGTTGATCGGGTTAAGGGGCATACACCCCTATGTTCCTATCAGGGTCATGAGACAAGCTGGTAGAAAACAAGTCACACGGAGAGTCTCCAAAATGAGTCACTACAGAGAAGATTTTCAAGATGATGACATCCCGAAAAATGTGAAGCTCAACACATGTGGCACTTGAAGGTCATTGCAGAAAAGGACACCATCGAACCAGATCGATACTGATGCGAGACTAGAATTCATAGTTTAACATGTTATATGCCTTACAGTTTATGCGCATTAATGATAAAAATACACTTTTTATGTGCTTAATGGAGTTTATTTCATGTGTAGGTGAATTGGAGATGGAAACCGAGATAAATGGATAAAAATACGTTGAAAATACGCTTGAGAGGCGAAGAGGGAACACCCTGGCCTTATCCAGGCGTTTGCCTCCTAAGGCCAGGCCAGGCCTGGCTTTAGATACCACACAGGGCATGTGTATTTCTATCCATCATGGTTGGACGATAGCATAGCAGGAATAGTCGAGCCAGGGGTCGGTCGAGGAAATAAAGTCATAGATGAAGTTGCTGAAGCACAAGTCAAGTATAACAGACTGCGCAAAAGAGTTCACGAGTCCGAGTCCGAGCATTTGGAACAACACAAGATCGATATGGAGGAAATCAATGAATGTAGGGAAATTGTTACTAGGTCAACGAAAAGGCTGGAGTATATGGAGCAGAGTTTTAATGGAGTTAGAGGAGAATATAAGGAAAAGAGTCATAGACAGCCAAAATGCCGAGGGTAACGAAGGAGGGCATCTAGCAAGTGATACCTACCACTGGACATGCGCGACCTAGGGAACCTGATCAATGGAGCCAAGAAAGCCAAACCTGGAAAAGGTCCCTCTGGGACCAAGTAGATTAGGTTTATTTGTTTTAGAATTACTTTTCGAATGTAATATGGCAAACCCCATTAGTGACTTATTTATTTATTGTCGTTTTAGATTCGTCTTATTTATCACGTTAATGAAATGAGGCAATTATTGGCTTTAAATTTTCCCAAATCTAATTGTCGCTAGGCCAATCTCGGGCATTACGAGGCTCCCAAATTAGGATGCGAATTTACATTTCTGCAATATGTGTTTAAATACTGCAAATACTTTTCCAGAATTCTCATTGCCTTGGCTACCTTTTTGTTTTTCTTTATTTTTTGATTATTCCCATTCCCCAAGGTCAGTTGACACATACTGGCATCATCAGCATATCACACCAGATCTAGAGGCCCTCCTCCTCCTCCTCCTCCTCCAAGTATTCTGAAAAGTAAGGGAAAGGATAGGATGGATGATATGAGTGGTATCCGGAAAGAAAATACTGCGCACGTGGAGAATATTGAAACTTCAGACGGTCGGAGTACTCCAACACAGAATGATTTGGTCCTCCGACTAGAGCAGAAAATACTAGAATTGCAAGGGGAACTTGAGCAGGTCCACAACTTGGCAAACCTCTCCCTCACCCTAAACGTTCCAGATATCAACCAACCAAACACCCAAAACCCAGTACCTCCTTAAAACACACCAAACTAACATCCAGAAAATCCTCCCGCACCCCACCAATACACAACATCTCCCCAAAATCCTAATCCTTTACCCATACCTACACCCCATCAACATCAGCATCTCCCGACTCAATATCCGCAAACCACTTATCACACTCCTCAGAATACCCCATAACCTATCCCCGATCCTCAAATTTCAACCAATGATCACCACTTTACCCAAACCGCTGACATTCATCAAAAAAGTCCCATATATGTGGAAACCCTACCCCACTCCACCGAAACAATCTTATATACACCAGAATCCACCGAGAAGGACCTGCTCATTAAAAACATGGCAGAAGAGCTCAAGAAGCTCACAAGCCGAGTCCAGGGTGTTGAAGGAGGTAAAGGAATTTAAGGTCTAAATTATGAGGACTTGTGCATTCAGCCAGACGTGGAAATGTTTGATGGAACGGGCGACCCAAAAGTACATTTGAGAATCTACAGTGACAAGCTCGTAGGGGTTGGGAAGGACGAAAGGATTCGAATGAAGCTGTTCATGAGAAGCCTCACTGGAGACGCCCTATCTTGGTACATAAGTCAAAATCCTAGGAAATGGGCTAATTGGGTAAGCATGGAATCGGACTTCATGGATAGATTCAGATTCAATACAGAAAATGCACCGGATGTCTTCTACATACAGAATCTCAATATGAAGCCAACAGAGACTTTTCGCGAGTATGCTACTCGGTGGAGGTTAGAAGCAGCAAAGGTCAGGTCGGTATTACAAGAAGAGCAGATGAACAAATTGTTTGTCAGAGCTCAAGATCCACAATATTATGAAAGGTTGATGGTAATTGAGAATCACAAGTTCTCCGACATTATCAAGCTCGGATAAAGGATTGAAGAAGGTATCATAAGCTGAATGGTAACAAATTTTGAGGCACTGCAGGCCACGAACAAAGCACTACAATCGGGAGGCATATCAAAGAAGAAAGAAGTAGGGATAGTAATGGTATCCCAAGGTCCAAAATCTCCATTCATATACCAAACACCTCCACCCACATACCAACCTTCACCTCCCAGATATCCTCAACCCCCAACCGCCTACCGCACTTATAACACCCAACCAGCCTACTATCATTCACCTCCAGCTCGTCCAAACTATCAAAAACCCAGGCCCAATTTTGATCATAAACCACCCGGACAATACACCCCTATTGCTGAACCCATCGACCAGTTATATGAAATATTGAAGGCCGCCGGATATGTCACCCCTATTCCCGCCGTTGCCATGGAAAACTCCTCCCAGTGGGTCAATCGAAATAAAACATGTGCATACCATTCCGGCATGAAGGGACATACCATCGATGAATGCCGCACTCTGAAAGACAACATTCAGACATTGATTGATACCAAAGTCATACAAGCAAAGGAAGCCGCGCCCTATGTCCGCAACGACCCTCTCCCGATCCATAGAGATGGAGGAGTAAATGTGATAGAAATGATGAAGAATGGGATCCTGAAGGCTCAATTGGGCTTATTCGGGAAGGCGATTACCCTAAGAAACCTGTAGTAACACTCACTCCTATTGTGGTACAGGTACAACCACCAGTCGAAGTTGAGATAGCCGCATCAACTCCGTTCGAAATCGAAGTGACAACACCTGCAGCTACACCTGCTCCTTTTTAAGTAGAAGTAACCACACCCTTCACTGTGACGGTAACATCCACACCGCCCTTTAAATCCAATGTCGTGCCTTGGGATTATGTTGCCGAAGCCAGGAGTAAAGGGGAGATGAAAATGGAAGAGTTTGGTGCTGCACAAGGGATGACCAGAACTGGAAGAATCTATACACCTGAGAATTTGGGAGGAACAAGTAAGGAAGCCACTGCCAAACAACCCATTATTGAAACCGGTCCGGATGATATTTGGAGGAAGGTACAGGCAAGGGGATATTCTGTGGTAGACCATCTGAACAAAACTCCCTCCCAGATATCCATCCTATCACTACGGCAAAATTTCAAGGCACATAGGAATGCTCTGATGAAGGTGTTGAATGAAGCGTACGTACCCAACAATATCACCAGCGGGGAAATGACCAACATGGTGGGGAAAGTGCTGTAGAGCCAAAAGATCACCTTTCACGAAGATGAGTTGCCACTAGAGGGATTGAGCCACAATAGGGCACTGCATATCACAGTGCAATGTGAGGATAAGTTCATTGCTAGGGTTTTGATAGACGGAGGATCCAACCTCAATATCTGTCCATTGACAACTCTAAAAAGGTTGGGCAAAGGTTTGCATGAAATACGAGCAGGGACCATGAATGTAAAGACGTTTGATGGGTCGCAAAGAGCCACAATCTGGGAAACAAATTTATGCTTGTAGATGGGTCCCACTTGGTTCGATGTTGAATTTCAGGTGCTAGGCATATCGACCTCCTACAATTTGCTGTTAGGACGACCTTGGATACATGCCGCTGGGGCTGTTGCGTCCACTTTGCACCAGGCTGTGAAATTTGAATGGAATCATCAAGAAATAATCATTCAGGGAGATGGGAACAATCAAATTTATACCAATCAAACTGTTCCGGTCGTTGAAAATAGAAGGAAGTTGGGCGGAGAGACTTATCACTGCATCGAACGCGTCAATGCAATTGAGAAATATAAATGGTGGAGCAGCAAAATAGAAAGCATACTGGCATGGTAGGGGTATGATCCCGGCAAAGGACTTGGGAAGAAACTCCAAGGCATTACCAATACAATATAGCTGAAACATCATGGTACAACTTTTGGGCTTGGATATCTGTATACCTGGAAAGAATATGATGATTGGTCTCCACTATGGCATGGTTCATATTACCCTCTTGAGCAACC
Source organism: Nicotiana knightiana (assembly GCA_005239525.1). Lineage (NCBI taxonomy): Eukaryota > Viridiplantae > Streptophyta > Magnoliopsida > Solanales > Solanaceae > Nicotiana > Nicotiana knightiana. The sequence continues at coordinate 36,158 of ML399627.1, read as the reverse complement.
AGTACCACATTTGAGCCAATTCTTCCATCATGCCGATACAATATGGGGATCCGAAGAAGAAGAAGCTGGCTGCACTGAGGAATTTGTTTTTAGAAAATATTGATATGGATTGCTGTGTGATAGTTGAGGAGGAGGAGGAAGAAGGCATTACCATTCAGACAGTGGAGAATGGAGCATTTCTCAAGGACTGGACCGCTACACCATCAAGGACCCGACGAGTCCCGGGGTAGCAAGGCTGCTAACATCATTTATTTGTTGAGCACTTTGTTTAAAACAATATTTTCAGTATTTCATTTTGGAAAACATTGTTTGAGTTATCGCTTCATTTGACATTTTAATATTTACCAATGGCTTGATGTTTTATTATTACTATCTTTCTTTCATATCTTTCTCTCTAGGACATTACTATTTCTTGTCTTGATGAACCAAAGACTGTGACATCTAATGAGACAATGCAACACAAGGACTCGGAGGAAATAGAAGAAGAGGATGTAATACCTGAGGAAATTATCAAAGAAGTTGAGAATTTTGAGAACAAGCCCAAGTCTAACCTGGACGAAACCGAGATAGTCAATTTGGGAGATTGTGAAACCATCAAGGAAACACACATAAGCATCCACTTGTCACCGTCAGTGGCAGATTACGTGGAGGTTTGAAGGCATGGCTGGTGGAATGAATGCAGAACTACGCCAATGATGATATGGATTTCCCTCTTGAGCAACCAGTACCACATTTGAGCCAATTCTTCCATCAGGCCGATACAATATGGGGATCCGAAGAAGAAGAAGCTGGCTGCACTGAGGAATTTGTTTTTAGAAAATAATGATATGGATTGTTGTGTGATAGTTGAGGAAGAGGAGGAAGAAGCACTATGGGTTGTGGCATCTAAGTGCGGGCTAAGTTAAGGCAAGACGAAAATGCAGGTTGATGGCAAAGGATTTCAATAGCCAAGGCAAGTCTATGTCAATGAATATACAAGCAATGGCACGAGGGAAATGAGCATTGACATGGGCAAGGCAGAAAACTAGGCCAAGGCAGTATGCGGGCGGCAACGACGTCGGACGTGTGAGGCAAAGTCATGGCGGCAGATTGCGGGCAAGACATTGGTTCAGAGAAATTTCAAGATGAGCTAAAGCTTGGAACAAAGCAAGCTTGGGCGTGGAGCATGGCTAACCAAGTCAAAAGGCACATGCAAGGCACATGCCAAAGTAGTTGGCGGTTACATTTCATAACCCCTTGTCCCCATGATCTCCCATGAACTGATTATGCTTGTATCCATGATCCCATTTCGTGTATAATGGCCTAAGTAGTTGGGGATGTGAATTACAAGTTAGGATCATATTTAAATTTATCCTGACAAGTGGCAAAAGCTGTGGACGACAAGTGTCAATGTGCTGTCAAGTCCTAAGGGTTGCCTATGTTCTATAAATAGGGACTTATGGACTTAGTCAGAGGTGTGTGGGTAATTTCGTGTGAAATTATAAGAGGGAAACAAGAGTGAAACGTGAGGGTTTCAAGGTGTTTCAAAAGGGACTAAGGTTAGGCTTGGGCAGGTCTTAGTGTTGGCCAAGAACGACTTGTGTTCTTCGTCAAAAAATGGGTTGTGATCGACTTGTGATCAAAGTAAGTGAGGGTTTACTTTGTATGTTTTTGAAATTAATTCAAAGGTTGGGGTTTTCCCGTATTTGTTTGTGTTTCTTACTGTTTTGTTTCCTAAAAATCGTCTAGGCCAAACTTGCTGAAATTTGGCTAAGTGTGGGAAAGGCTGAGTCAAGCACGCAACTTGACTGCCGCACGGGTGTGGTTCAGACTGAACAAAATCACCCCTGTGAAAACTAATCAGTTCATGGGGATTTCAACTACAAGTTAGGATCATATTTAAATTTAGCATGACAAGTGGCAAAAGCTGTCGACGACAAGTGTCAATGTACTGTCAAGTCCTAAGGGCTGCCTATGTTCTATAAATAGGGCCTTATGGACTTAGTCGGAGGTGTGTGGGTAATTTCGTGTGAATTACTAAGTGGTAAACAAGAGTGAAACATGAGGGTTTCAAGGTGTTTTAAAAGGGACTAAGGCTAGGCTTGGGCAGGTCTTAGTGTTGGCCAAGAACGACTTGTGTTCTTCATCAAAAGTGGGTTGTGATCGACTTGTGATCATAGAAAGTGAGGGTTTCCTTTGTATGTTTTTGAAATTAATGCAAAGGTTGGGTTTTACCGTATTGGCTTGTGTTCCTTACTGTTTTGTTGCCTAAAAATCGTCTAGGCTAAACTTGCTGAAATTTGGCTAAGTGTAGGAAAGGCTGAGTCAAGCGCACAACTTGATTGCCGCACGGGTGTGGTTCGGACTGAATAAAATCACCCCTGTGCCAATGATTTTAGTCAGTCCGAACCACATCCGTGCGGTAGTCAAGTTGTGCGCTTGACTCAGCCTTTCCCACACTTAGTAAATAGTAAAGAACACAAGCCAATACGGGAAAACCCAAACTTTGCATTAATTTCAAAAACATACAAAGGAAACCCACATTGCTATGATCACAAGTCGATCACAACTCACTTTTGATGAAGAACACAAGTCATTCTTGGCCAACGCTAAGACCTGCCCAAGCCTAGCCTTAGTCCCTTTTGAAACACTTTGAAACCCTCACGTTTCACTCTTGTTTACCACTTAGTAATTCAAACGAAATTACCCGCACACCTCTGTCTAAGTCCATAAGGCCCTATTTATAGAACATAGGCAGCCCTTAGGACTTGACAACACATTGACACTTGTCGTCGACAACTTTTGCCACTTGTCGGGCTAAATTTAAATCTGATCCTAACTTGTAGTTGACATCCCCAACTACTTAGGCAATTATAAACTAAATGGGATCATGGATACAAGAATAATCAGTTCATGGGAGATCGTGGGGACAAGGGGTTATGAAATGTAACGGCCAACTACTTTGGCATATTCCTTGCATGTGCCTTTTGACTTGGTCAGCCATGCTCCACGCCCAAGATTGCTTTGTTCCAAGATTTAACTCATCTTGACATTGCTCCGCACCAATGTCTTGCCCGCAATATACCGTCATGACTTTGCCGCAAACATCCGACGCCGCTGCCGCCCGCACACTGCCCTAGTTTTTTGCCTTGCCCATGTCAATGCTCATTTCCATCGTGCCATTGCTTGTATTTTAATTCACATAGACTTGTATTGGCTATTGAAAGACTTTCCATCAACCCGCATTTCCATCTTGCCTTAACTTAGCCCGCACTTAGCTGCCACAAGCCATAGTGCCATTGCCTACTAATTTTGGCGCGCATGTCATGCCATGCCGCCCTAACATTTCCCACACTATTTTGTCAAGCCTTTTCCAAGCATGTATCGCCCGTGCCAAGACCTTGACCAATACTTTCCCACAACAGCCCTCATGTCAATGTCTTGTCCGTCGCCCGCATGATCGTTTTTCCCGCGCATAGGACAATGGTAAGGCCATCACGCCCCATCCTTGCCATAGCCGCGCCAACGACCGATGACAAAGAGTTGGGTCCTAAAAAACCACCCACACCCTTTGAAATCGACGTCCTCGAGCCAACTCAATTAATTAACCCCAAGGGGTTGTTGACATACAACGCCCCGAGTGCTTCTTTCACTTCTGCCACAATGGAATTTTCTTCCACCACTTGCTTCTGTCTTTCCACAGCCATCATAGCATTCACCCTCTCCTGCACCGGACAACCCTTATTCAAGTGTGGTACACCACAAGTGAAACAACCTTTGAACTTGCCGTTTCTTTTCTTTCCATAGGAAGTCTTCGCTTGCATTCCATTCTTAGCAAACCCTTTTGTTTCGGCAGCTTGGCCTTTCCCATTTTTCTTCCATTCCCTTGCCTTGTCTTTCTTTCCATCTTTTGAAGATTCAGCAGGGTCATCACCTAAATTGAAATTTGCCAATGCATCTGCCGGCGCAATAACCGTTGAGAGGTTTTGCACATTCTGCCTCTTCAACTCTAATTGCGCCCATCCCTTCAACCCGCTTATGAAGTAATGCATCTTGTCTTCTTCTGCCATATTACTTGCATTCAACATCAAGGACGAAAATTCCTTGATATATTCCCTCACCGTGCCACTTTGTTTCAAGCGACGCAGTCCATCTCATGCAACCCATGACGAGTTGGTAGGAAGGAATTGATATTTTAAGTCCTTCTTCAGCATCTCCCAAGTTTCAATCCTTGGAAAACCAGCATTTTCTACTTCCATGACTCGTGTGCGCCACCACACTTTTGCATCATCCGTCAAGTACATAGGTGTAATGGTCACCCTTTCATCATCCGACACATGAGCAGCCTGAAAATACTACTCCATATCCCACAAGAAATTTTCCAGCTCTTTGGCACTTCTTGCACCCCCATAGGCCTTCGGCTCCGGAATTCTGACTTTGGTGCGATCATCGCTTCTAAGGTTAGTATTCTGCATTTCCCTTCGAAGTTGATACACCTCCTCACGTAGTTCTTCCTTTTCTTGTCGTACCAAGGCCATTTATGCCAGCGTGGTTTTATGTCTCGCTGCATAATCTGTCTCTAAACGTGCCATCTTGCAAGAACAGAAGAATCATATTCGATTTCTTGAAAGAATAAGAGGATATTTTTGCATGGCCATACGACGATATGTCAGGGTTGAGCACATCCATAGTATCTTACAAGCTACCTATAAAACCAATGTGTCCGCTACTGAAGCAAAAACTTAGAAAGTTCAAGCCGGACATGAGCCTGAAAATCAAGGAAGAAGTCACCAAGCAGATCAAAGCCAAAGTCCTCAGGGTAGTTGAGTACCCAACCTGGTTATCCAACATTGTACTGGTTCCAAATAATGATGGAAAAATCAGGGTGTGTGTCGACTATCGGGATCTAAACAGAGCAAGTTCCAAGGATGATTTCCCACTACCAAATATACACATTCTGATTGACAATTACGCCAAGAATGAACTCCAATCCTTTATAGATTGCTTCACGGATTATCATCAGATCTGGATGGACGAAGAAGACGCAGAGAAAACAGCCTTCATTACACCATGGGGGTGTATTGCTACAAAATGATGTCGTTCGGTCTGAAGAATGTCGAGGCCACCTACATGAGGGCCATGACAACTATCTTCCATGATATAATACATAAGGTAATAGAGGTGTATGTTGACGGCGTCATCATCAAATCTAAGAAGGCCACAATCACATAGTAGATTTGAGGAAATTATTTGACCGACTCCGGAAGTACAATCTAAAGCTAAATCCCGTAAAATGTGCATTAGGGGTTCCTGCCGGAAAATTGTTGGGATTCATCATCAGCTGCCGAGGAATAGAGTTGGACCCGTCAAAGGTTAAAGCTATCCAAGAATTACCACCGCCAAGGAACAAGAAGGACGTGATGAGTTTCTTGGGACGCCTCAATTACATCAGTCGCTTCATAGCACAGTCTACAGTGATATGTGAGATAATTTTCAAAATGTTGAAGAAGGATGCCGCAACTAAGTGAACCGATGATTATCAAAAGGCTTTTGATAAGATCAATGAATACCTGTCCATACCACCAGTCTTAGTCCCACCAGAACCCGGTAGACCATTACTACTCTACCTTGCAGTATTCGATGGAGCTTTCGGTTGTGTTTTGGGACATCATGATGAGACGGGAAGAAAGGAGAAAGTCATATATTACTTGAGTAAGAAGTTTCACACCATATGAAGCACGATATTCTCTACTGGAACGCACTTGCTGCGCTCTAACCTGGACAACTCAGAAATTGATGCACTACTTTTGTGCCTATACTACATACCTCATATCAAGGATGGATCCCCTGGAGAACATCTTTCAAAAGCCTATGCCTATCGGGAAGCTGGCCAAGTGGCAAATATTGTTGAGTGAATTCGACATCATCTATGTAACTCAAAAGGCGGTTAAAGGACAAGCATTGGCAAATCATCTTGCCGAAAATCCTGTAGGAGGAGAATATGAACCCCTAAAAACGTATTTTCCTGACGTAGAGGTATAATTCATAGGAGAGGACATTGTTGAAGACTACGATGATTGGAGAATGTTTTTTGACGGAGCTGTAAATTTCAAAGGAGTCAGTATCGGCGCCATCTTGGTATCAGAAACCGGTCAGCGTTATCCGATGTTTGCAAAACTTAGGTTCCCATGAACCAAAAATATGGCGGAATATGAAGCCTTCATATTAGGGCTCAACCTGGCCGTTGACATGAATATTCAGGAACTGCTGGTGATCGGTGATTCACAACTGCTGGTACATCAGGTACAAGGAGAGTGGGCTACCAAGAATACCAAAATACTACCGTATCTACATCATGTACAAGAGGTGAAGAGGAGGTTCACCAAGATAGAATTCCGGAATGTCCCTACAATTCAGAATGAATTTGCAGACGCATTGGCCACCTTGTCATCAATGATACAACATCCAAACAAGAATTTCATCAATCCCATTCTGGTAAGGATCCATAATCAGCTGGCACACTGTGTTCATGATGAAGAGGAAATGGATGGAAATCCTTGGTTCCACGACATCGAGGAATATTTCGAAAAATAATAATACCCAGAGCATGCAAACCATACTCAGAAATGCACACTCCGAAGACTGTCCAATCACTTTTTCCAAAGCGGAGGAATTCTGTATAGAAGAACTCCCGATCTAGGACTGTTAAGGTGTGTTGACACCAAAGAGGCTTCCAAATTGCTCGAAGAGATACATGCCGGAACCTGCGGCCCACATATGAACGACTTTGTCTTAGCCAAGAAGATACTCAGGGGGAGGATACTTTTGGATGATTGGATGACTATGGAAACAGACTACATATGATATGTCCAGAAATTCCACCAATGCCAGATACATGCAGATATGATACGAGTGCCACCAAATGAACTCAATGCAACAAGTGCACCTTGGCCTTTTGCTGCTTGGGGAATGGATGTCATTGGTCCAATCGAACCCCCTGCTTCGAATGGGCACAAGTTCATTTTAGTGGCCATATATTATTTCACTATATGGGTTGAAGTCGCATCATACAAATCTGTGACTAAGAAAGTCGTCGCAGATTTTGTCCGAGATCAGATTGTTTGTCGTTCCAGAGTCCATAATCACTGATAATGCCGCCAATCTCAATAGTGATCTGATGAAATCCATGTGTGAAACTTTCAAAATCAAGCACAAGAATTGCACAGCGTACATGTGTGAAACTTTCAAAATCAAGCACAAGAATTTCACAGCGTACATGCCTCAAGAAGATACACAGCGTACATGCACAGTGTACTAAGCCGTAGAGGCCGCCAACAAGAACATCAAGAAGATACTAAGAAAAATGGTAGAGAACCACAAGCAATGGCATGAGAAATTACCATTTGCCTTACTATGATACCGTACCACAGTCTCCACATCGACCGGAGAAGCTCACTATTTGTTGGTTTATGGTACCGAAGCCGTCATTCCCGCCGAGGTAGAAATTCCTTCTCTAAGGATCATATAAGAAGCAGAACTTAGTGACGCAGAATGGATAAGGAGCCGCTATGAGAAGTTATCCCTCATAGATGGAAAAAGGATGAATGTAGTGTGTCATGGTCAACTTTATCAGAGTAGAATGTCCAGAGCTTTCAACAAAAGTGTCAAACCAAGACATTTCATACCGGGGCAGCTGGTGCTGAAACGGATCTTTCCACATCAAGATGAAGCGAAAGGAAAATTTTCACCCTACTAGAAAGGTCCTTGCATGGTTCAGAGAGTATTAACAAGAAGAGCGTTCATACTTGCAAAAATGGATGGAGAAATCTAGCCAAAGCCTTATCAATTCAGATGCAGTCAAAAGATACTATGTGTGAATCATTCATGTGATGTAAATTGAAATACGCTTGACATGATTCCCATTTAAGAGGGGATACTTAGGCAGCCCCGTGGGTTCGGTCACACTTCAATAAAACTTCCATTTTTCCCCACCATCAAAAACTGGGATAGAATTTTGAGGAGGACCCTCAAAATTCCGAAGCAAGTTCAGCCAACACCAGCATACAAAATAGCCAGAAAGTCACTTAGTTAACTGGGGCAGAATTTTGAGGAGGACCCTCAAAATTCTATGGCAAAGGAAGTTGCAATGTCTCTAATACTGTCACAGTTATTGGTTCATCTAATTGATTTCTAATTTGCATATTACTATGTCTTTGAAAACTATACACGCATGCTTTCGAAAAGAGCTTTACTTTTTAGCCAATTCTACCCACGGTGACTTAAGTAGGACCTTCGGGCAAAGTGGAGCAGAGCAAGCAGAAAAAGACACGAACCAACCTCCCCCATAAAACTCACGAATTTTCTTTGGATGCAAGAAAAGGTCATCATCATAGGCATCGTCTCAACAACACAATTGCTATACACAAGACACATTTCCAGCTAAGAATACTTCACTTTTACTCTTACATTTGCATAAGGCTAACCATTTACTTCTCCTTGCATGGGACTAAGCCCTGTCTCAGTCCCTGCATGAGGCTAAGCCCTACCTCCCTATTTGCATAAGGCTAAGCATTGCCTTCTCCTTGCATGAGACTAAGACCTGCCTCCCCATTTGCATAAGGCTAAGCATTGCCTTCTCCTTGCATGAGACTAAGCCATGTCTCAATCCTGCCTCCCCATTTGCATAAGGCTAACCAATTCCTTCTCCTTGCATGAGACTAAGCTCTATCTCAATTCCTGCATGAGGCTAAGACCTTCCTCCCCACTTGTATAAAGGATAAGCATGCCTTCTGTTTGCATGAGACTAAGACATGTCTCAATTTTTGCATGGGGCTAAGCCCTGCCTCCCATTCTGCTTAAGGCTAAGCATTGCCTTCTCTTTGCACGAGACTAAGCCCTGTCTGAATTTTTACATGAGGCTAAGCATTGCCTCCCATTCTGCATAAGGCTAAGCATTGCCTTTCGTTTGCATGAGACTAAGCCTTGTCTTAATTCCTGCATGAGGCTAAGCCTTGCCTCCCATTCTACATAAGGCTAAGCATTGCCTTCTCTTTGCATGAGACTAAGCCCTGTCTCAATCATTGCATGAGGCTAAGCCTTGCCTCCCATTCTGTATAAGGCTAAGCATTGCCTTCTCCTAGCATGGGAATAAGCACTGTCCCGAATCTTGCACAAGACTAAGCATTGTCTCTCTTTGCATAAACACAGATATTGCTCTATCCTAAGCCTTGCGTTATTCTCTTCTTTCAGGCTAAGCTCTTCCCTTAAATTTATGCAAGACTAAGCTCTGTCTTGTTATCACCTTTAGCATCATGTCTCTACACCTCATGGTCTGAAATATAACCAACTTGTCCGAAGGCGTCATAGTCTGAAGGCATCATCCTCATAGCCGGAAGAAATCATGCCATGGCCTGAGGATCTCTCAATGCTTGCACATCATTATTCAAAGGCATCATGGTTCGAAGGCACCATTATCATGGCCCGAGGACATCATTTCATGGCCTGCGAATCCCTTACCATACAATTCATGGCCCGAGACATCATGGTTTAAGGACGTCATCCTCACCGTCCAAGACAGTCTTCATGGTCCAAAGGGAATTTGCATCATGTCTAAGTTTACACAATAATTTATACATATGTGCATACAGTGTATTTTCGTAAATTTGCAGGTGGTCCGGAAAGTAACTGTTATCCCAACAGAAGCAATCCCGCTCCAATTCCCATCCACATCCTTCAATATATTTCAAACACCACCGTTCATCATTCGTTACCCATAGCCGTTTCAAACGCCAATTAACCGTATTTGGAATATCTTGTCCATTCTTGCAACAACTCCATTGGTTTACTCCATCATTGGATCCAGAACTACACACGACCCGATTCCTATAAAACCAGGGATATGTAGGCAGCTCAGAAGCCAGAGTGCAGCTTATATCTTCCAAATCACTTCATTCGGTCAAAATCAGTCATCATTTCTTTACCCGACAACTCTTTCATCCTTACCGGGTAAAGAGGGGCAGCTGTTGATACCCAAACTTTCCCTCATATATTTTAAATATACATATATACGATCAAAATAGTGCATGAGCATCATCAAGTATTTTTCCATAATTTTCTATAATTTTTAAAGGCTTTTAATCAATTTATTCCTATATTTTTAAATAATTATTAATTGCATCACCAATAATTTTTATCATGATTTATCATTTAATTTTCATCATTTATATACATATTAAGATTTAAATATTTTTGGACGTATTTATGATAATTATATTTGCATCATTCGGCTAAATTGCATATTTTACAATAATAGCCTATATATGTGCATAATTGCGTTATTTATATAGAAAATGACTTTTCATACTTTTTATAATGTTAAGTAATTATTTTAAATCATTTTCATGCACAAATGATATTTTGTTATTTTATTAATTATTTTTTATAAACTATTTATTTGTTAAATTGGGTATTTAAAATCTAGCCCCCTAAAACCCCAATTTCGGACTAACCCAATACCCCTTACCAGCTCAATACCTTTAGCCCAGGAACTGTTAGCCCAATCCCTATACCCATCTAAAAATACCTGACCCAGGACCCTTTGAATCAGGACCGTTGATTTCCAAAATCAACGGTACACATCGCACCTGCCCTTTAATTAACCCACCCGTCTAAACCCTGATCCTCATTCACCCAAGCCCCCCGCCTCTGTATCCTCTCAAACCTCTCCTCTCCTCTCAAAACCCTAAGCCGCCCAAAATCACCCCTAATCCCGTCTTTAATGAGATTCCCTCCTCATCTCCTTACCATATTGGCTCCTCCTCCCTACTGGCTACCCGTTTTTGGTATTACCTAATAGCTTTCCTAATATGGCAGGCGGATCTTGTAAGAATCGAACCAAAACTGGTTCAAATCTTTAACCTGTTGTTTATTCCGTCAGTGTTCATCGTATGTTCTTTGTAAGTAAGGTTATATTCGTATCTCTCAAAGATTCGTACTTAACCCTAAGGTAAGGGTTTTCAGATCCTCTTTTGATTCGAACCAAAATTGGTTCAAATTTAAATTTTAAGTGTTATCCCGTCTACGATTCTGAGGCCGAGAATTTGGAACAACACAAGATCGATATGGAGGCAATCAATGAATAGAGGGACATGGCTACTAGGTCAACGGAAAGACTAGAGTATCTGGAGCAGGGTTTTAATGAAGTTAGAGGGGAAGATAAGGAAAATAGTCATAGACTGCCAGAATGCCGAGGGTAACGAAGGAGGGCATCTAGCAAGGGCATACCTACTATTGGACATGCGCGACCTGGGGAACCTAATCAATGGAGCCAAGAAAGCCAAACCAGGAGAAAGTCCCTCTGAGACCAAGTAGATTAGGTTTATTTGTTTTAGAATTAATTTTCGAATGTAATAAGGCAAACGCCATTAGTGACTTATTTATTTACTGTCGTTTTAGATTCGTCTTATTTATCACGTTAATGAAATGAGGCAATTATTGGCTCTAAATTTCCCCAAATCTACTTGTCGCTAGGCCAACCTCGGGCACAACGAGGCTCCCAAATTAGGACGCGAATTTACATTTCCGCAATATGTGTTTAAATATTGCAAATACTTTTCCAGAGTTCTCATTGCCTTGGCTACCTTTTTTTTCTTTCTTTTTTGATTATTCCCATTCCCCCAGGTCGGTTGACACATACTGGCATCATCAGCATATCACACCAGATCCAGAGGCCCTCCACCACCACCTCCTCCTCCTCTTCCTCCTCCTCCAAGTAATCCGAAAAGTAAGGGAAAGGCTAAGATGGATGATATGAGTGGTATCCGGATAGAAAATACTGCGCACGTGGAGAATGTTGAAACTTCAAACCGTCGGAGTACTCCAGCATAGAATGATTTGGTCCTCCGACTAGAGAAGAAAATACTAGAATTGCAAGGGAACTTGAGCAGGTCCACAACTTGGCAAACCTCTCCCTCACCCTAAACGTCTCAGATATCAACCAACCAAACACCCAAAACCTAGTACCTCCTTAAAACACACCAAACCAACGTCCACAAAATCCTCCTGCACCCCACCAATATGCAACACCTCCCCAAAATCCTAATCATTTACCCATACCTACACCCCCTCAACATCAGCATCTCCCGACTCAATATCCGTAAACCACTTATCACACTTCTCAGAATACCCCACAACCTATCCCCGATCCTCAAAATTCAACCAATGATCACCACTTTACCCAAACCCCTAGAATTCATCAAAAAAATCCTATATATATGGAAACCCTACCCCACTCCACCCAACTAATCTTATATACACCAGAATCCACCGAGAAGGACATGCTCATTAAAAACATGGCAGAAGAGCTCAAGAAGCTCACAAGCCAAGTCCAGGGTGTTGAAGGAGGGAAAGGAATTTAAGGTCTAAATTATGAGGACTTGTGCATTCAGCCAGACGTGGAAATGTTTGATGGAACGGGCGACCCAAAAGTACATTTGAGAAGCTACAGTGACAAGCTCGTAGGGGTTGGGAAGGACGAAAGGATTCTTATGAAGCTGTTCATGAGAAGCCTCACTGGAGACGCCCTATCTTGGTGCATAAGTCAAAATCCCAAGAAATGGGCTAATTGGGTAAGCATGGAATCGGACTTCATGGATAGATTCAGATTCAATACAGAAAATGCACCGGATATCTTCTACATATAGAATCTCAGGAAGAAGCCAACAAAGACTTTTCGCGAGTATGCTACTCGGTGGAGGTCAGAAGCAGCAAAGGTCAATCCGACATTAGAAGAAGAGCAGATGAACAAATTCTTTGTCAGAGCTCAAGATCCACAATATTATGATAGGTTGATGGTCATTGAGAATCACAAGTTCTCCGACATCATCAAGCTCAGATAAAGGATTGAAGAAGGTATCAAAAGCGGAATGGTAACAAATTTTGAGGCACTGCAGGCCACGAACAAAGCATTACAATAGGAAGGTGTTGATACCCAAATTTTTCCTATATTATTTCCAAAATGCATATCTTTTCAAAACAATGCATGAGCATCAATTAATATTTTTCCACAATTTCGACATTTTAAAAGATTTTTTAATTAATTTATCCCAGTATTTTTTATTATAAGGACAATTACTAATTGCATCAGCATTGGTTTTATGAAAATTTTATTGCTTAATTTTATCATTTATGTTTACGCTAAACTTTAATTATTTTACGAATAGCCGTACTTACATTTTTGGGTTATAATTGCAATAACTTTGAAGTAGTAGCCCACGAGTGTATAATTACCTTATATCACAAGAAATTGACCTTTTGTATTTTCATAATATTAAGTAATTATTTCAGATTAATTTTATGCATAAAAATCATTTTTTATCATTTATTAACTATTTGTTTACAAATTATTTTGTCAATTAAGTGGGTATTTAATAAATAGCCTTTTATTTTCGGACCTAACCCCATCAAACATTAGCCCAAACCCTTTTAAAAGATATCCCAAACCCCTTAGGCCCAAACCTATACACCCAACCCAATCACCCGTTTAATCGTGGGGTCCACAATTAAACCTACCATAATTAATCCCCTAACACCCTAACCCCATTCATTTCACTCAAACCGGCCGCCCCTGAATCCATCCTCCTTTCCATTCTCTCTCAATCACTCCCCAAAAACCTAGTCCTCGTCACCTGAAAAACTCCCCGTCTATGGGGTTTCTATGGATTTTCCGGCCTTGCCAGCCTGTTACATCTTCTGGTTGTTCGACTTCATTGATTTATGAGAGAATATCGAAGAGATACAACTTGGTTCTGTACAAAACCTTTCTCACAGGCCTATCTATGGCCATTCTCGTTGTGAGTATTGTTTCTTGCCTATTTTGGTTCAAATCTATGGTTTTCGACCGATTTTCTTTTACTTCTACTATTTTTGAAAAAACCTAGTGTCACTAGTCTTTGAATTTGTTCAGATCTTTGTAGATCTGAGATAATTCGAGTATTATTGGGTGTTTTATTTTTAAAAATCTTTTGTTCTAGTTAATTGCTTCTATTTTATTCACTCTTTCTAAAATTAGGGTTTGTCCCAGACTTTCTTCAAAGATTTTCCTAACTTCTTAGTGATTAAACTAAACGTTCTTCATTATCTTGACTGATTCTCATGTATATTCTTCAACCCTAGATGTTTCTGTTTGTCATATTTATTTCTTCAATTGTGTTTCGTTATTATGTTGATTTCTGTGAACCAGTCTTATTAACTAATTCTATTCAGAGATTCGAATGTTTTTCCCCGTTAAAATCAGTATTCTTTGGGGATTGTTTTACTTAGCAAGAATTAAGATTAACAAGAATGCATTTACAACTCCTATATTTCAACCAAGCAAGGCAAATAGGTATATGTCTATCCTAATTGCGAATCCGTTCCCTGATGCCCGGGTTCAAGAGCCTACTCTATTTAATTCTATATGCATTCTAAAATTCCCACTTTCACGTTCAACCCTAGATTCGTAGATAGTATTTCACTATTAGCTACTCAGTAAACTAATTAAGAACAGAATTAAATAAACAACCAAATATGATAAAATCAACTTTGTCAAATTAAACTTCAAATATGACATTCATGTTTCACCCATGACCCTAGAATAATAGGGTTCTTAGCCACACATGTTCATACAATTATCGAAAATAATATTTTCATACATAAAATCAATGATTACTAGAAAAGATATGGAAGAATTGATCAAATCCGTGCTCCCAAGTGTGTTTCCCTTTCATTTCTCTCCAAAAATCTCATTCCAGCCGTCCACAATAGGTTTGGGGTGCTTTTATATGAGTTGGGGGTGTCTTGGAGTCAAAATACCCGAGTCCTAGTCGAAATATGATAGATTCATGTCCCGAGCGTCTAGGGAAGCGTGGGGCGCTGGCCCTGGACCTGGCGCTCAACATTTATACACACTGGAAATTTCGCCACAGCTCCCACGCTGGCTGTGGCCCTCAAAATTCGACTTTTGCGTTTTTGCTCTGGTTTTGCTCCAATTCGCGCCGCTTCGTCCCAAATTGCATCCGAATGATTCCTACACATAGAAATACCATTATTGAGCACAAATAATCATATTAAACACATCAAACTTACGATACATGAGCACAATATGAGGCGATTTATACAAAAATATGCATATATTAAGCCAATTATCAACACCCCACACTTAAAATCTTGCCCATCCTCGAGCAAGGGAACTATATTAAAACCCCCAAAACATGATTAACATAATGAAAGCGGACTTCAAACTTAATTCAATCAGCACCCTACTTTTTGACTATAATCGATATTGGCAATTAAGCATGAACACACAATTTTCACATTTTTCCCGCTTGTAAATAACCCAAGTATACTCAATATTTTTCAAGCAACTAGATCAACTTAAGAAACCTCTCCACAACCACCTTACCTCAAAAGATGGCTCGTCACCACTAAGCATCCTCTACTCACACACTCACCCAACACAAGAAAATGTACAACATCACCAATCCATCATGAGACCAAGTGCCCTCATCACAAGCAAAGGAGTGAATATCAAAGTAGTCCCCACATTCAAATATTTCATTGAACATAAATTAAGGACATCAAACAATTGAACAAAATTCACTCACTCCCACAAAGAATTCATGTGCATCCCGTGTTCGTACCATAAGCTTGCCCGTAGTGTACATCTCTACTAATCTAAGCTAGCCAAATATAGGATCAATTAGGACTTTAAGGTTGTAATGTAGGCTAAGGGATGGGTAGGATATATTTAGGAATAGTGACTCACCCTCCTAAGCACTTTAATACATTAACTCACAATTTAAGCGCAATTTCTTCTCAATTCATTCACTTGCCACACATCATATATAATATAGCCCTCTTTACCATTAAGAACCTCTATGGATTCACTAGCACAAATTATAAGTCTTAGGAGATGTGTATCTTGCAACATCATTTGAACTTTTATTTGTTTTTTCTTGCAACATTTTTTATTTTTCTTCTCACACTCCATACATTGAATAACAATATCTAGTGACCTTCTTTCATAATTTTTGTGCACCTTAAGAGTCCTTCCAAGGTTCCATTCAACCACCACTCTCCACTCTATCACCTTACTTCTTTTAGCTACTAAGTGCCTTAGGAGGTAAAGGTTCAACAATCTCGCATTAAGAACAAAGTAGGAGTACGGCTTTTAATGTGGGTGCCAAGGAAACGGTCTATAGGGTCAAAGGGGATAGTAACGGGATAATTTTATTAGTAAGTGACAAGCACCTTTATGGCCAAACAAGAAACACCTAAGTCATCTCCTAGACTAGCACAACTTAATGATTTCGCGTTGACTAACACACAGGGCAAGTTCTAGACTACACAGGATAGCACATAATATTAACAATCCTTACACACACATGGAACTTGACTCACTCAAGACGGTTCTGTGTGACTCTCAAGTCAAACAAGCATAGCAAGTTGAGAATTTTAAGCATCAATGCGCTAGGTGGCATACAAGTCACTCAACTGAGAAACAGGCGTCATAGAGTAGGCTACTTAATTTACTTGGGCATTACAATTTAAATCATATATGCAGGAAGACAAAGCGCATGTCGTAGCTTAACTATCCAACATCAAACATGTCAATAGGTACCTCAGAGCAATCTCAATATTCTTCCTTAACCTATTCCTAAAAGAAATAATAATACAATTAAACTAAAATACCCGGTTCGAGCTACACCCTTAGAAAAGAACCGGTGTCGAAAGAAAAACTAAGGGATACTACCTAACTACCAAAAAAAATTAAAAGAAAATCTGTTTTTTTTTATATTTTTAATCGGACTTTAATCCCTCAAGAAAATTGTCCAACAAATCCATCGTCGGGACAAGTCCAAACTTTTTCTAATTTTTTTTTCTTTATGTTAATCTTAAAATAAGCTAAATAGGTAATAAAAAAAACAAAACAATAACACTAACAAAGTATGCCATAAATTTTATATACAATTACACTACAGGAAGCATTCCCCCACCCCACACTTAAGCTATGCATAGTCCCCGATGCATATAAATTTAAAATAGGGTAAGGTGGAAAGAAATAACTCCCTGCTAATCAGATGCTGCCTCCTCAGGGTGCCCACCAGCTGCAGCAATGGGCTCATCATCATCACCCAAGGGCACCAAGGCCATTGGTCCAGTAACACCATCATCGTCTGATCTATTATGAGTGCTTTCATCCGCAGACACATGAATGGGACTGCCTGGTTCTATACCCAACATCTCCTTCAATGAATTGGAGAGATCACTCCGCAAGTGCTGGCGCTCCTCCTCTGACACTCCTAGCCTGCTCATGATAACATTGAGGGTGTTGTAAAGATACCTGTTGTAATTTTCATCCCTCTCATTCCTCGTAGCTTGGGTGAGCTTGGATGTGGACTCTAGCAAAGAGGTGACATCCAACACAGCTATGGGCGCCTCCACCACATCATCATAGCCAGGGTACTCCGGTACCCCGCAAGATAGCAAGTATTGAGTTAGAATATTCCCAAAGAAGAACCTCTTGATCCTCTCTCCAAAACGAGTTCTGGCCATCTCTCCAAGCATGATCTCACCCACATTTAAGGGTTGCCTAGTCATCAAGAAGTATATCACACACACTCAAGCTCGAGTTCACTCACTATTATGTTCAACGGGCATTAATCTTGCACAAGGTTTTTCCAAACCTTGGCTGTTTTGTTGAAGTCGAAACGGAGCTTCTCAAGGTGTGCATTCCCTTAATCGACGCCACAAAGTGTGTGACGTATTGCTTAGTAGTTGGGGCACTTATCAAACTTGCGTAGCCACCAGGTATTTGGTATATCAATTCCCAAGAAGTCACACAATGCTTCTCTTTCCATAGGGATTTCCTTTCCTCGGACCCATGACTTGTCATGCCCTATATTCCAATTGGCGTATAATTCTCTCACCATGCTTAGATTTGCAGGGCCCGTACATTCAAGGAATTTATTCATCTTCTTTTTGATCAATTTGGAAATCACGTCGGGGAAGTTGCATTCTAAAGCCTTCACATTGATCCCCATCTCCGACACTATAACGACTCGACCGGTCGTTTTGAGCTCTAGTGAGTTGTTCAGCGGTTTGAGGCCATGAGTATCTCCATTTCAGATATCATGACTTATAGGTGTGGTCGGAATTGAATTTCGGAAAGTTTAGAGTTGCTTTAGAAAGAAAATTCTCATTTCAAAAGCCTTAAGTTGGAAGAATCAACTAAGATTGTAATTTTGAGTAAACGACCTCCGAATCAGGATTTGAAGGTTCCAGCAGGTTCGTATGATGATATAAGACTTGGGCGTATGCCCGGATCGGGTTTTGGATAATCCGGGAGCGTTTCGGCGTATATTATGGAAGTCAACATTTTGAAGGAATTTCCTAAGTTTGGCTTGAAGCGTATTTCAGTGATGTTGATGTTCGTTTGGGATTCCAAGTCTGGGAATAGCTTCGTATGGTGATTCTGGAGTTGGGAACACGATCGGAAGTGAATTTGGATGTCCATAGGTCATTTTAAAGTCATTTGGCTAAAGTTAGAAATTTGAAGGTTTTTGAGAAATCCGACAGTGGTAGTTTCGATATCGAGGTCGGAATGCGATTCCGGAAGTTAGAGCAGGTCCGTAATGTCGAATATGACTTGTGTGCAAAATTTGGGGTCAATCGGACGTGACTTGATAGGTTTCGGCATCGAATGTAGAAGTTAGAAATTTTTAAGTTCATAAAGTTGGGATTTGGGTGCGATTCGTGGTATTTCTGCACCTGCGAGGTCGCAAATGCGGGTTTTGGGGCGCAGGTGCGAGGTTGGCTTGAGTTGAGAAAAGCCGCAGGTGCGGAGGTTTGGTCGCACCTGCGGAATTGCAGGTGCGAGAGTTTGATCGCAGGTACGAAAAATGGCCTGGGCAGAATGTTTTAAAACCGAGAATTTGTGGCCATTTCTTCATTTCTTCTTTGGTTTGGGTCGATTTTGGAGGAGCTTCAAGAGAGGATTTCTTCATGAAATGTCAAGGTAAGTAATTTCTTCATGTTTTTAAAGTTAAATATAAGTATATGCATGGAATTAGACATGGAAATTGGTAGGAGATTGAGAAATCTTGAAGAAATCCTAGAAATGGTGATTTGGATTTTAGCCACGAAATGGAGCATGGAATTTAGATTAAATCGTATATTTGAGTTAGTAAGGCTATGGGTAGAATATATCTTCGAGAAATTTCGAATTCCGGGCGCGTGGGACCGAGGGCATTTTGGTCATTTCACTAAGCAGGGTTGGGAAATTATATAATTTGGAATTGTTGCAAATATTAGAGTATATTTTCATTGGTTTGTCATTGTTTGGATAGTTTTGGGGCGTTGTGCGTCCGTTAGAGTCGTTGGAAGGGCTTGGAAGCCGGTTATGGAATTTCGGAGTGATGTAAGTCTCCCATCTAACTTTGTGAGGGGGAATTGCCCCCCTACGTGAATTAATTAAGTATGTGCTGTTATCTTCGGGGGCTACGTATGCACGAGGTGATGGGAGTCCGTGCGTAACTACTATTATGCCATGTCCGGGTAGTCTAGGACCCACTAGCATGCCTTACACGTTGTACCTATAATCCTGCCTGTAATACTAAACTGCTAATAAAATCGAAATCGTAATTGAATATCTAAAGAAGAATAGAGTTCATTTTCTTAATCATCTAGAAAGAGAATTGATTCCTCTGTGGATACTTGTATACTTGGTAGGATTATATTATGGAATATCATTAAACTTGGCAAATGAGTTTCAAAACAAAGATTTAAAATCTATATTTCATGTTCCTTTAAGAAGAATTTTACCACTTTCCTGAGAAAATTGTTTTCTTGATAAAAATACGAATTTATTATGTGGATATGTGTACATATGAGCACCTGAGTCGCAGTTATGATTCGCGAGCAGCCTAGCCTTGTTATTTGTATATATAACCGCGTCGCATGATCGATTCGCGAGCGGGACAGATAGACGCATCTATGGTTCGAGCCGTTCGACCCTCGGCAGTGCACAATTTATTATTGTTGGTCCACGCCGTTCGACCCTCGGCATTACTTGCGCATGATTTTTACTACGTAGTTGCTATGATTTTTGCCCGATTACTGGCCTGGGATTTTAAGTTGTCAATTGAAATGACAGAGATTTAAAGCTATTAAAAGATTTTGGAAGAAGTTGTTCCTTCCCGTTGATTAATTGTTATTTGATTAAATCACCCATGTTGATTAATTGTTATTAATATGACGAGGATATAAAGTGTTAAATGTGAACGAAGTTGATAATATTTATTCCTGGTTTTTAATAAATTTCCTATCATAATCATGCTTAGTGTCACACTTGAGTATTCTAAATTTACCTTTAGCAAGTGTCTAATTTGACCTCTCGTCACTACCTCTCCGTNTCATTTTAAATTTCCTTGTCCAATTTGTATTTCGGACAAGCTTTGTGATGATTGTATAAATTCTTAGAAATTGCTCATGTACTTGTGACACCGGGTTCTGGGATGTGTTGGGATATATTTGCTAAAGTGTAATGTTCAAACCATTATTTTATTTAACAGATTTTATTTAGCTAATATGTAATAAAGTGAAAGGAAATATTTTTCATAAATGTTAAAAACCGGAAATTATTTCAATTAATTAATGATTGGCTTTCCTGACAATGATGTCTGGCGCCATCAGGACCTTATGGATTTTGGGTCGTGACAGACACATATCTCCCATATGGCACAAAGGTATCATGCCATTTGATGGCATCTTCCCGAACTAGTTCCACTCGAGGCCGTGGTTGCCTCGTTGACTCGCTTGCCATTTGCTTTCCCTTGGCTTGTTGGGAGGAACTCTCTCCTTGCTTGCTTTTCTTTTGAGGGGGGTTATAGAGGAGGACTTACCCGCCCCTTTTCCTTTGATTGTATCATCACGAGGCATAGCAACTACACAGGATAAACACAAAGATGAGAATGAATCAAAAATCTTAAAACCAAAGGTTATGTATAATTAAATCATGATAATGATCCAACTTGCACCAATGTGTCATTACAAGGCCATAGGTACTCAGACTTTCCTATGTCATACAATTCAAGTAAGCAAAATGGCCTTAACTTAATTATAGTGCAAGCATAACAAATTCAAACTCTACATTACTACACTAATTTAGTACACTAATTACTATTTACAAAAGATTACAACAAGCTACAACACCCCCAAGCACCCCACACGTTTCCCAAACTCATATACAAGTAAACTCGGCTACTTAGACTTCACCGGTGTTCAAATTTGATCTCTTAGGCATTTTAACAAACACCTTATGGGCATCAATTTTTCTCTTGAATTTCAACAATGGTGTAGCAAGATGACCCCCCCAAATTTACATGAAGTAGAGGGAATTTTAGTTTACTACTTCAAACACACATTCACAACCAAATTTGTGCATCAATTTCGTTTATAATAAGATCATCCACCATAGAATAAACCATAGAAAAAAAAAGACTAGAAATACCTGAAAGAATTACAAAATACAAGAAAAAAATAAAAAGACAACATACCTTTGAGTCTTAGATTGAAGTTAGCAATAACAATTGAGGTCTTGAGATCTTGAGAAAACAACAATTTAGGCAAAAAGAAAAAAAACTGGCAGAAAAGGAAGAGAAAATCGGCCGAATGAGAGAGAGGAGAAAGAATGGGTTTTTGTGTCTTGAGATTTTCTAATTTAGGTGGGAATTGGGTTTGGGTTATTGGGTATGGGTTAGATTGTGTGTGTATGTGGGTAAGTGGGTTGGGTTATTTGGGTATGGGTGTTTAATTAGACAAAATTAAAATACTTACCTGGACCCTCCAGCCCAGCGCTGGAAATGTTTTTGCTGCTGGAAAGTGCGACCCAACCAGCGTGGGGCGCTGGGCTGGGTGCTCATTTCGATAATTGTTTTTTTGTGACTACCCGAACACTCCATATATAAATTACATACACCCCACACCATTCCCACCTAAGATTTTTACAACTACAAATAAAGTACAAGATTAGTCTACTCTAACTAACCGAAAAAAAACAAAGCTACGAAAGCAATAAAAATTGGGTTGCCTCCCAACAAACGCTTGATTTAACGTCGTGGCACGACTCAGCACATGTTTAAGCATCGGCCAAGTCCACCGAGGTCTTGTGACGTGCAATGTCACCACCCCAATAATGCTTTATTCTCTGGCCATTTACTAAGAATGTACCGCTTGAACTCAAATTACGCAGTTCTACCGCTCCATGAGGCCTTACACTTACCACAACAAAAGGACCTGCCCAACAAGACTTGAGCTTTCCGGGGAAAAGCTTCAACCTGAATTGAACAAGAGAACTTCCTGACCTGGTTTGAACTCACGATGTTTGATGTGCTTGTCATGCCACTTCTTTGTCTTTTCTTTATTTAATTTGGCATTTTCATATGCGTGTAGTCGGAATTCATCGAGCTCATTGAGTTGCAGCAATCTCTTCTCACCAGTTAATTCCATATCCATATTTAGCTTTTTGATCGCCCGATAAGCTTTATGTTCAAGCTCGACGGGTAAGTGACATGCCTTCCCATAAACTAACATGTACGGAGAGGCACCTATGGGGGTCTTGTATGCTATTCGATATGCCCATAATGCGTCATCCAACTTTCCGGTGCAGTCTTTTCTATTCCCACTTACTGTTTTCTCCAAAATCTACTTTACCTCTCTATTTGAAACTTCTACTTGACCACTCGTTTGGGGGTGATAGGCAGTGGAAACCTTGTTCTTAACTCCATACTTTGCAAGAATATTATTCAGCAATTTATTACAAAAGTGAGTTCCTCCGTCACTGATCAACACTCTGGGAGTCCCAAAACGTGTGAACATGTGCTTCTTTACAAATCTTACCACTACCTTTGCGTCATTATTAGGAAGAGAAATGGTCTTTACCCACTTAGAAACATAGTCGACTGCCACCAGGATGTACCTGTGACCATTAGAATATGGGAACGGTCCCACGAAATCAATCCCTCAAACATCAAAAAGCTCAACTGCCAAAATATTTTGCAGAGGCATCTCGTGCTTCTTCGTGATAGTTCTAGTTCTTTGGCACCTGTCACAATTTTTAACAAAGGCATGTGCATCCTTGAATAATTTTGGCCAATAGAAACCTGATTGTAGCACTTTTTGGGCGGTTCCATCCCCACTATGATGACCTCCGTATGGCGAAGCATGGCATTCATGTAGTATTGCGTTCATCTCTTATTCAGGAACACACCTTCGCACCAATTGATCTGCGCACTGCCTATATAAGAATGGCTCATCCCAAATGTGGAGCCTCACATCATGTAAGAATCTTCTTCTACTGTCAGGTGTCAATTCTGGTGGTGTCACCCTGCTTGCAATAAAATTCACATAATTTGCATACCATGGGGCTTCACCTGAGGTGACTGCTAATAATTGCTCATCGGGAAATGTTTCTTTGATTGAACCTCCTTCAGCTACATAACTCCGATTTTCATGCCGGGATAAGTGATCAGCCACTTGATTTTCTGTCCCTTTTCGATCTCGGATCTCTAAGCCAAATTCTTGCAAGAGGATGACCCAATGAATATGGCTTGGCATATTTCTTTTCAAACAAGTACCGTATAGCTGAATGATCTGTGTAGACGATGACCTTGGTCCCACTAAATAAGATCTGAACTTGTCAAACGCTCACACTACTACAAGAAACTCTTTTTCAGTAACTGTACAGTTCATGTGGGCTGGATTCAGAGTTTTGCTCGCATAGTAAATAGAGTGAAAGATTTTATTTCTCCTTTTCCCCAAAACAACTCCGATTGCTATGTCATTTGCATCGCACATCAACTCAAATGGCTGCTCCCAATCCGAAGCAATAATAATAGGTGCAGTCACTAACCTTCCTTCAGCTCCTCAAATGCTTTCAGGCAGGCATCATCAAACTTGAAAGAGATATGTTTCTCTAGAAGCTTGCACAAAGGAGAAGAAAATTTTGAAAAATCTTTAATGAAACGATGATAAAACCTGAATGGCCCAAGAAACTGCGAATGCCTTTGACGGAAGTCGGTGGGGGCAATTTTTCAATCGTTTCCACCTTTGCTTTATCCACCTGCAACCCATTTTTGGACACCTTGTGCCCCAGGACTATACCTTCACGTACCATGAAATGGCACTTTTCCCAGCTTAGTACAAGGTTTGTCTCTTCAAAACTATGCAGTGACTTGGGTAAAAAAATTCCCCCTTTTTGATGTTGACAAACTCTGTGCTTCCCCTAGTATACACTTCAAACACTTTATATGTTTTTTAAGCATTTATCATAGAGAAACCAGGTTCATTATTAGGTTATAAATATCACTTGAAATATAAAAGCACTTGTCTTCCCCCTTTTCATTTATCATAGAGAAACCAGGTTCATTATTAGGGTTTTGGTAGCTCTGGACAGCCTAAGGATGGGAAGGTGCATAGGAGGTTGTGGTCTTGGTTTTTAGAAGAGAAAGCATCTGGTTAAGAACACCCTCGTTCTTTTCCTTCTCTTTTTCTAATTCAGCTCTGAGAGCATCCCACTCTTCTTCAACCTCAATCAATTGAGATTTCAAACGAAGGATATCTATATCCTTGATCTCACTTTCCTGCACCAGAGTTCTGACTTTGCTGTTGACAGGCTGCTTCCTAGATGAACCAGGTTCATCTGCAAGAACATTGACAATATAATCGCAAGTCAGCAAGGTATCCTTCCCAAAATAGTTCTTGGCAGTAGCCATCTCAGCCTTTTTCACAGGAACATCAAAATGAGCAAGCACATCTGTTAGAATAAAGCCATATGGCATTGCATGTGCTTTTGTTCCATTCACAACTCTGTCCAAGAGTTGGATGATGAAGGCTGGCCAATCTGCTTTCCCCTATACAAACACTTCATCAAGGTCAGATCCATATAGTTGGCTATGTGCCTTCGTTCTTGTCTTGGCAGCAAGAGCTTGATGACAAACTCGAAGAGTAACTTGTGCTTTGGATTCATTTCACTTTTGTAGACTGGCCTGGGTTCAATTTTACTTTCATTGTCACGGAAGAATCTGGTAATGTTGATTGCTGAGGTTATCCCATCCAAACTAGGCCATCTTTGCCTAGTGTAATCTTCGTAGCCCTCAGCAGGAATGTGTAGAATTTCTCCTAGCTCTTTAGCATCAAAGGAGACTTGAATTCCTTTGACTGTGGTAGTGACCCTGCCGTCCTTGACCACTGCATTCCCATGAACTCCACCAGTTCAGCTCTAGCCAACCTTCCTTCAATGTGAAGGACCATGTTCTTCCACCCCTGAACATCCAGTGTGTCCAGCAGGTATCGCATCCCAGTGTGTATACTGCCTAGGAATCCATGAGATTACAAAAGTTATTCCAACTATGTTAAGCACTCTCACTCCTGTTGTTAGATTACTTAAGTCCTTCCCCTCCAGTGTGTATACTGCCTAGGAATCCATGAGATTCCTATGAACTCTGGCACAATGGGGCTGGCCTTTTCCACACTGCACATAATCACTTCCCTATTCAAAGGATCTTGGTGTGAGCATTTCCCGGGATCCCTGAGGTCCTTAGGGAACTTTGACACACCAGGACACCCTATTGGCTATGAGACTTTCGCATCCTAGACTGTTTTGAAGTCCTGGTATTTCCAGGTTCACTTTGGGCCTATCTCAGGCTCCCTATACCATAACTTATATTTATTATGTAATTCACTTATTTATGGTCTGTAATAATACCTTTGTAAACAGATATTGAGGAAATTAGTAAAGGGGAGGGATTCGTATATGGATTTTTGTAGGGAGACCGGGTAGAAATCATGCTTTAGGTTTATATGAGTTTGATTGCATTAGAAATTCTTCTTTTAGGTCTATGTTGTGTTCACTTGCATTAGAAATCATGCTTTAGGCTCATATTATGTTATTAGCATTAGCATTTATGCTTAGATTTATATCATGTTTACCATGCTTTTAGATCACCTGGCATACTAGGCAATTTTATAGGCTCATTACTTTATTTGTTACGAAATTCCACTTCTGCATAATCATGATCACCTAGAAATCATGTTATTAAGTTACCATTGCAATTCTGCTTAATAAAAATGTTCATCTTTGTTGTCCATTAGAAATCCTGCTTTAGGACTATGTTTGTATCATGTCTACGTCGCCTAAGTCAATAACCGTCCTATCTATACGAATGTTTAAAATCAATTTCAGCACCTAGACAAGAATGTTTATAGGATGTATTAAAACTCAATCTGTTTGTTTTCCTTTAGTCAATTTCCAGAATTTTGTTTACATTTTAGACAACATGTTATAGGGTATCCCTGAACCACGCTTAGGCAAGCTTAGAGGTAATTACGGCCTTACAAATTTGTAAAACTATGTTTTGTTTATTTTTGACTGCCCAGATTCAACAGGTTCTAAAATCAGCAGGCAAACTAATTAGGTCTTTACCGCTTCGCGTTAACATAATGCTGCACATTCTCTGTTTGTCATGCGCACTTAGATATCATGTTCTAAGACCTTTTCTGAAAATCTTAAATCTTGATATTTAAGACATGCTAATTTCCTGTTTATTTGTGGAGGTAAACATGGGCCCTTAGTTGTTGTCTTACTTGACAATCCTGTTTGTTTCTTTGTTGTCGCTTAGATTTTCCTTTTTAAACACTTTAGGAGAGTCTAGAACTGCCTAAAAATAGAGGTCCTAAACACCTTCGAGGCCACAAGGAAGGGATGGGTAATGCACGCTTAGAGTTTGTTTAATAAAACCGCTTATACAACCGCTAAGGGGAGGGTAATCGGGTAGTAAAAGGATATGATGACCTGTATGCTAATGTCACGTGTAACCCCTCTAGTTGAGGAAGGATTACCCGGCATTGTACGGATGTGATTTATAGGCTAATAACTTAGGACTCCCTTATCTTATTTACATGTGTGTGCTCAGACTGCTTACTTTTTAAACTCCTTTTATCTTACTTACATATGTGTGCTTAGACTGCTTATCTGTTAAATGACTAATTTACTAAGTAAGTTTGGTCGGGACCCATCATTGTGGATCTCGAGGGGTGCCTAACACCTTCCCCTCAAGGTAATTGCAATCCCTTACCCAATCTCTGGTAACGTAGACTGGTTTCATGAATTACTTGCATTAGGTGCCCTAACGCACTATAAATCCGTTAGGTGGCGACTCTTCACTTTCCATACCCCTCTCCCAAAAGGAAGGGAGTTGTCCCAAATGAATGTCGAAACCCGATACCGCGAGGAAAAAAAGGGCGCGACAGGAGGCATATCAAAGAAGAAAGAAGTAGGGGCAGTAATGGTAGCCCAAGGTCCAAAATCTCCATTCGTATACCAAACACCTCCACTCATATACCAACCTTCACCTCCCAGATGTCCTCAACCCGCAACTGCCTACCACACTTATAACACCCAACCAACCTACCATAATTCACCTCCAGCTCGTCCAAACTATCAAAAACCCAGACCCAATTTCAATCGCAAACCACCTAGACAATACACCCCTATTGCTGAACCCATCGACCAGTTATATGAAAGATTGAAGGCCACCGGATATGTCACCCCCATTCCCGCCACTACCATGGAAAACTCCTCCCAGTGGGTCAACCCAAACAAAAGTGGCATACCATTCCGGCATGAAGGGACATACCATTGATGAATGCCGCACTCTGAAAGACAAAATTCAGACACTGATTGATACCAAAGTCATACAAGCAAAGGAAGTCGCGCCCAATGTCCACAGCAATCCTCTCCCGGACCATAGGGGTTGAGGAGTAAATGTGATAGAAAATAATGAAGAATGGGATCTTGAAGGGTCAATTGGGCTTATTCGGGAAGGCAATTTCCCTAAGAAACCTATAGTAACACTCACTCCTAATGTGGTACAGGTACAACCACCAGTCGAAGTTGAGATAGCCGCATCAACTCCGTTAAAAATTGAAGTGACAACACCTGCAGCTACACCTGCTCCATTTTAAGTAGAAGTAACCACACCCTTCACTGTGACTCTAGCATCCACACCGCTATTTAAATCAAATGTCGTGCCTTGGGATTATGTTTCCAAATCCAAGAGGAAAGGGGAGATGAAAATGGAAGAGTCTGGTGCTGCACAAGGGATGACCAGAACTGGAAGAATCTATACACCTGAGAATTTGGAAGGAACAAGTAAGGAAGCCACTGCCAAACAACCCATTATTGAAACCGTTCTGGATGATCATTGGAGGAAGGTACATGAAAGAGAATATTCTGTGGTAGACCATCTGAACAAAACTCTCGCCAAATAGCCATCCTATCACTGCTGCAAAATTTTGAGGCGCATAGGATGCTCTGATGAAGGTGTTGAATGAAGCGTACGTACCCAACAATATCACTAGGGGGGAAATGGCCAACATGGTGGTGCAAGTGATGTAGAGCCACAAGACCACCTTTCACGAAGATGAGTTACCACCAGAGGGATTGAGCCACAATAAGGCACTACACATCACAGTGCAATGGCATTCCAGACCAGATGATGGGACAAAGATTCTACATGGGTTTGGCAGATAGTCTGAAGGCCAATGTAGATGCTTCAGCTGGAGGTGCATTTTTGAGTAAAAAATTCACAGAGTGCAAAGTTCTTCTTGACAAGATGGCTCAAAATTCAGGCTGGATGACAAGAGGTACGACACTCACACTAATAGTCCTTTCTGTTGCTCTTGACCCAAACAATTCCCATGCAGAAAACATAGCCACTCTTATGACCCAGATGAGCTTACTGACAAAGAAAATTGATGAGATGGGCACAAAGCAAGTGCACATTGTGGATACAACAAATGGAGGCTTATGCACTCCTTGCATCAACCAGTCATATGTGTGCTCGTGGAGCGGAGAGAACGACAACCAAGGTTTCAGGGAGGACATGAATTATGTCAATAATTATGGAGGTCAGAGGCAAGGTGGGAAACAATGGGGACCATCACCAAACCAGCAGTACATACCTAACCAGCCACAACACTAGCCCAATCCTGGAGGTGCACGACCACAAGGCCAAGTTGTGTCTTATCAAAAGGCAGCAGGGTTATCATCAACAATGCCAACAACAGTTGGCCTACCAACCACCTCATCCACAATAAGACAACAACATGATAGAAATCACGGGCATGCTGCAACAACTCATTGGAACAAATGGTAAGATGCAAGAAAAGTTATCAGCACATGATTCAACGATTAAAGGCATTGAAACTCAACTGGGACGGCTGTCTATGGCCTTGAAAAATCGCCCCCAAGGAACATTGCCTGCAGATACAAATATTAACCCAAAGGAGAAAAACCCAAATCAGCTAATGGCAGTGAGTCTTGGGAGTGGAAGAGACTTAGATAGAGAGAAAGAAATTGCTCAACCTAGGAGAAAGATTACGCCAACTACTCCAGTTACATTAGAGGCAGAGGAATCAGCAGATCTCACCGAGGTTATAGTTGAACAGGCACAGGTTGACAAGGGTAAGGCGAAGGAAGGTGAAAAAGTCTCAGAACAGGTGGCACCTCTAGTGCCAGAAGCTTCCAACAAAGAAAAGACATCAAGCGGTGGACAGAGGTTGACTCCTGCACCATTCTGTAATGGCTGAAATTTTTATACGTACTTGTTAATCTATGAGATTTAAATTTTTTTTAAATAGTTAGTGAGCTTAATTTACTACTACATATATTAGATTGGATAATAAAATATTTAGGACATTAAAAAAAAGGGCTAAACCCATACATGGCCCACGTTCAAAAAAAACCTAAGGGGTCAAGGTAAATGAGTAAATTACGTCTTATTTAAGAGAGAAGCTAAAAACCACGAGAAAGAGTTCTAGGGCATACCACTGCGACTATCACATTTGGAGAGATTTTGGGGAGGAAATTATAACAAGGTATATGCATCATTCTCCTATATATCTCATTTAATTCATTATAGCATTATAATGATTACTATCATGGTTGGAATCTTTTCATAGCAACAGAGGTGAGTTTGTAAAACAAATTAAACCTTAGAATGAAATTAGAATCATCATAATGTCATGATTAGTAGTAGTAATGAATTAATGATTAGTGGATTGAAATCTTGCCATGAAAAATAATTTTTTGATATAGTTTTGGTACTCTAGTTTCCGTTGCTTCTTTATAAATTGTTAGGAATTGTAATTATTAGGATAATGATTGGGGGACGAAACAACTTGCTAATGATTTAAGCAATTAGTAGAATGAAAAATTTATTTTTGAAAGGCAACTGCTATGGAAAGCTACGGTAAATAATCTTTCGGCTTCTGCTACTACAATCCATGCTCTTAAATTTTTAAGTTAAGGTTGATTGGCTAATAATGAGGAAGGCATATTACTGTGTAAGTATGATCTGCTAAAGTGCTTGGTTTGGTATTTAACTGGGTACAAACTTTTGTTAATTAGGCTGGGGGTTAACTTTGATTTTAACTTGTCCTAAGATTATGGAAATTATGCACCTAGACTAATTAAGACATGTTATTCAATATTTTGAATAGATTGAGGCCATTGGAGGTCGTTTAGTTGGTATTCTAGACGTTGCAAGGTGGGGAAATTTCCTACTAGCGAGGTAAGTGAGACTTTAAGCTTTGATACTTGATTTTCTAAAACCCGTTTTGAAAGTGTGTTTTTCTCTGCCTGGTCCATGTGATGGGACAAGCGTGCGCTTGGCAGAATCGGTGATCTTAGACCAGCCGCAAATATATTATTTTAATTAAATTACAAGAAAATATATATATATATATATATATATATATTATTTTATAAGTTGTTTGATAGTTTGATACGGTTGTGCGCCAAGATGTTGAGTTTAATACGACTGTGCGCCATGATGTTGAGTTTGATACGGCTGTGCGCCATGATGTTGAGTTTGATATGGCTGTGCGCCATGATGTTGAGTTGATACGGTTGTGCGCCATGATGTTGGGGAATTGTGTATGCCTTTGTACATCACATGTACATTGTGTATGCTCTGTTACATATTTGAGGCATTGTGGTGACGTTGTGGACCCGTATGTGTGTTGGTAAATTTCTTTCACTGCAATTATGATAAGTCCTTAGTGGGTGCTCTTGTTGGCAAATTCTTAAGAACTCTAGTGATACACATATATTGAGTTATTGTATGGTTATCATATTTACTATATCATTCCTGTTGTGGCGTGTTTATATTTTCTAACACTTATTCCAGAGGTATTTAAAATGGCGGGTCGAGGATCTTACTGGGTTATATTACGTATAACTCACTCCTTACATGCACCTCTATGCAGATACCGTTGCGGGAGATAGAGCTAGTAGCTGACGAGTTCGTTGAGTGGATCTTATTGCTGAGGTGATCCACCGCATTATCGTAGAGGCTGTTGTTTCAGCTCTACCTATATTATGTATATTATTTCTTTCGGGTTTGCATGCCCGTCACTCAAACTTCCATTACTCCAGTAGATGCTCCACATTCTTAGTATGTAATTTGGGTTAGAGCTTTAGTATTTGTGTGCTCTTTAGATTATAAATAAATTATGAGTTTGGTCGAATAATTATTCCGTATTTAATAATATTTAGTGTTTATGGGCTAGTACGTGTTTTTCTCTAAACTTGTATAACAGGTTAAGAGTACAAGAATTGGTTCGCCTAGCGGGCAGTATAAGCTAGGTGCCAGTCACGTCTTAGGGGGTAGTCTGGGACGTGACACATTCCCTCAGAGATTGGCAAGCAAAAGAAATATGATCAATACAGGAAGTTCATGGAAATGCTTGGACAGATTCAATTGAATATTCCACTGATGGATGCTTTGAGGGAAATGCCAGCGTATGAAAAAATGATGAAGAGTCTGATGTCGCGGAAATTTGACTTCCAAGACTTATCCGCCGTCACTCTGACATAGACCTGCAGCGCGGTAGTGACAAGACCTATGGACCAAAAGGTGTCTGATCCAGGTAGATTCACTATCCCATGAACTATTGGGAGTTACATTTTTGCTAAAGCATTGTGTGAGTTGGGAGCTAGCATAAACTTGATGCCCTTGGCAATCTATACAAAACTGGGCATTGTCAGAGCTAGACCGACTTCAATGTTGCTACAATTGGTTGATCGCGCAGTCAAAAGACCGACAGGAATTCTTGATGATGTGCTTATGCAAGTGGGGAAATTTGTATTCCCTGCAGACTTTGACTCTCAGGTGGATGAACAGATACCCATCATTTTAGGAAGGCCGTTCTTAGCTACTGGGAGAGCATTGATTGGTTGCGAGACTGGAGAACTGAAAATGAGGTCAACAATCCATGAGGAGATCTAGTGAATTTGCAAACTGCTCACTAGTGGAGGTCGTGGATGTAATACTGCAAGAAGAGGATGAGACCCTTAATGTCAAGGATCCACTAGAAGCATGCTTGATGAATTTTGAAGAGATGGACAGTGAAGGGATGGCAGAGTGGTTCATGTCTCTCGAAGGTCAAGGATTCTGGAAAAGGGAGCCTCTGTTCGAGCCCCTACGCTTAGAAGAGAGAGAGACACCACCTGCAAAACCATCAATAGAGGAGCCACCACAACAGGACTTGAAACAGCTTCCAGCCCACCTCAGGTATGCTTTCTTGGGTCCTAATTCTACTTTGCCTATTATAATATCATCTGGTTTGCTAGCTGTGCAGGTAGAGCAACTATTGCAGGTATTGCAAGAATGTAAGACTGCCATTGGTTGGACCATGGCAAATATAAAGGGTATCAGCCCAGCCTTCTGTATGCAAAAGATTCTTCTGGAAGAGGGGCACAAACCTTTCAGAGAACATCAACGAAGGTTGAACCCGAATATGAAGGAAGTAGTAAAGAAGGAAGTGATCAAGTGGTTGGATGCGAGTATCATCTTCCCCATCTCTGACAGCAAATGGGTCAGCCCTGTCCAATGTGTGTCGAAAAAGGGAGGAATAACAGTAGTACAAAATGAGAATAACGTCTCGACTCGTACATTCACGAGGTGGCAGATTTGCATGGACTATAGAAAATTGAACACATCCACCCGGAAGGACCATTTCCCCTTGCCTTTCATTGACCAAATGTTGGACAGGTTAGCTGGGCGATCTCACTTCTGTTTCTTGGATGGGTATTCAGGATACAACCAGATCTCAATAGCCCCTGAAGTTAGAGAGAAAACATCCTTCACTTGTCCGTATGGCATCTTTGCCTTTCGGAGAATGCCTTTTGGGCTGTGCAATGCACCAACTACATTCCAACGGTGCATGTTAGCTATTTTCACTAACATGGTTGAGGACATTATGGAGGTGTTTATGGATGATTTCTCCGTGGCGGGGGATTCATTCGAAGATTGTCTTCACATTTAAGAAGAGTGCTCAAAAGAATGTGTGGAGACAAATCTGGTGCTGAATTGGGAAAAGTGCCATTTTATGGTACAAAAGGGAATCGTGTTGGGACATCGAGTGTCCAGCAAGGGGATTGAAGTCGACCATGCTAAGGTTGATGTGATTGAGAAGTTTCCACCACCCACTTCGGTAAAGGCGATGAGAAGTTTCCTTAGACACGCCGGGTTCTATAGGCGGTTCATTAAATATTTATCCAAGATTGCTAACCCATTATGCAAGCTGCTTGAAAAAGACTAGCCCTTTGTGTTTTCTAGTGATTGCAGGTTGGCTTTTGAGGAGCTGAAAAAGAGATTGGTGACTGCACCCATCATTGTTGCACCCAACTGGGAGAAACCGTTCGAGCTCATGTGCGATGCCAGTGATTATGCTATAGGTGCAGTCTTGGGACTATACAAGGACAAGATGATGCACCAGATCTACTATGCAAGCAGGACGCTCAACGGTGCACAGCTCAATTACACTGTAACGAAAAAGGAAATGCTGGTTGTAGTGTTTGCCTTCGACAAATTCAGGTCGTACTTAATTGGTTCAAAATTTATTGTTTATACTAACCATGCAGCAATTAGGTATTTGATAGCAAAGAAGGAGTCAAAGCCATGCTTGATTCGCTGGGTTCTTTTGCTACAAGAATTCGATCTGGAAATCCGTGACAGAAAGGGGACGGGCAATCAAGTGGAAGACCACCTCTCAAGGTTGGAAGGAGCAGAAAAGATAATGGAGGTTGAAGATATCACAGAGACATTCCCAGATGAACAGTTACTTTCTGTGACAATGGAGGAGGCACCATGATATACTGATATTGCTAATTACTTAGCAAGCGATATTGTACCTTATGAACTCTCCTCAATTCAAAAGAAAAAGTTTGTCCGTGACTGTGGATCTTATTAGTGGGATGAACCTCTACTTTTTAAGATATGTGTAGATAACATGATCCAGAGGTGTATCCCCGAGAAAGATCAACCTTCTATTTTGCAGGCTTGTCATGCTTCACCATATGGTGGACACTTCGAAGGAATCCGAACAACAACAAAAGTATTGGAATCAGGATTGTATTGGTCTAATCTGTTCAAAGATGCCCATGCTTGGTTCAAAATTTGCGATGAATGCCAAATGACAGGCAACATATCTCACTGTCACGAGATGTCGATGACCACAATTCAAGAGGTGGAGTTTTTTGACATGTGGGGGATCGACTTTATGGGGCCGTTCGTCAGCTCGTATGGTAACAAATACATATTGGTAGCAGTTGAATATGTCTCCAAATGGGTCGAAGCAGTGGCTCTCCCAACTAATGATGCAAAAAGGGTGACAAGTTTCCTAAAGAAAAACATCTTCATAGGTTTTGGCACCCCGAGAGCTATAATCAGTGATGGTGGATCCCACTTTTGCAATAAAGTGTTCGCGCACCTGTTGGAAAATATGGAGTTTGTCACAAAGTAGCCACACCGTACCCACAGACGAGCGAGTACGTTGAAGTGTCTCACAGGGAAATTAAAAGTGTCCTGACAAAAATAATGAATGCAACAAGGACCGATTGGGCGAAGAAGCTGGATGATGCATTGTGGGCGTACCGCACAGCATTCAAAACTCCAATTGGTATGTCACCGTACAAGTTGGTGTTTGGAAAGTCATGCCACTTTCTGGTAGAGCTCGAACATAAATCACTTTGGGCACTACGACAGTTGAATTTGGATATGGAGACCGCAGGCACCAACAGAGTCACTGAGTTACATGAGCTCGAGGAATTCAGGTTCCATGCATTTGAGAGTGAGAGGTTATACAAAGAAAGGATGAAAATAATGCATGATAAGCACATCTTGGATCAGAACTTCAAACCCGAAGATCTAGTGTTATTGTACAACTCGAGATTGTGATTGTTTCCGGGTAAGTTGAAGTCCCGGTGGTCAGGACCCTTTAGAGTGGTGCAAATGTTCTCAAGTAGGGCTGTGGAGATTGAATCAGAAGATGGGACAAATAAGTTCATAGTGAATGGGAAAAGGTTAAAACATTACCTTGGAATGGTCGAAGAAAAGGGGATAGAGTGGTGATAACTTTGGAAGAGCCCCAGTACGCGAACGAGGAATGATAATGAAAGCAAGCATCGTGCCGCGATGTTAAATCACGCGCTTCCTGGGAGGCAACCCATGGTTTGTTGTAAATCGTCGTGCCGCGACGTTAACTTAGGCGCTTTTTAGGAGGCAACCCATTAATTTTCTTTACTTTTGTTGTTGTAATGGATTTTGAACGACATTGACCAATCTACTAATGTGCAGGGAAAACATTATGCGCATCGGAAGGACTCGAGGGTCGAACCTAGCCCGAGAAGAGGTAAAAATGCAGAAAAGATGAAAATTGGCTGGAGACGGAGATCCGCAACCGCGAATTGGACTGCGAATAGGGCCGCAAATTTTAGGCCTGTCATTGTTCCGAATCCGCGGATATGGTCGCGGATTTTGGCTTGTTTTCTACCTGCGGCCGCGAATTGGATCGCGGATTGGGGCATGAATTTTTTGTCACCCACTGCTCAGCATGCGCGACCGCGGATCCGGGTGCGGATCTGGGGCGTGACCAGGTAAGTTTTTTTTATTTTTAGTCAAAATATTTTAATTTCCCTCTTATTCTTCCCTAACCTGTACGCCCAACCTCCCTACTTCTCTTCCCACTTCCCTTCTTTCCTTCCTAACCCTTCTTCTTCAAATTCCCAAACCCTTCTT